>JAADWX010000528.1:0-20009 GCA_023336405.1 Globisporangium echinulatum | reverse complement strand
TCGAGCTGAAATTTCACCACAAGAACGCTCACGGTTGGTTCTATCAGCTCACACAAAATCTCGCTCGCAAACGCATTTTTGCAAGGGAAATATTAATTTTGGTATTTTTTCAATGGTGTCTGTAGGATTTTGGCGCGCACTGTATTTTAAATGTGCTTGAATGGTATAAAATCACAAAATATCGCAGCGCTTCACACCAAAAGTACACGGCCGACGCATACCGAAATGCCTTACAAGCGCGACGTGAGCTGCTCGATTGCATGCTGGATCGCAGTCGCAGCCACCATGAGCTCGTCGCGCGTCGTGTAGCGTCCGACCGAGAGTCGCAATGTGCCAAGCGCAAACTCGCGCGGCACGCGCATCGCTGCGAGCACGTGCGAGATCGTCGCATCGGCGTCCGCGCTGCTGTGGCTGTGGCAGGCCGAGCCCGCACTCGCACACACACCGTCGGCTTCGAGCACTGTCGATGATACCACAGTAGAGCGTGTGAGTGACGTTTACCAGGCAGCCAGCGAGCCATTGCGTGATGGGACACTGTCAGTAGCGTAGCCAGCGAGTGCCGCTTGGGACGTACGTGCAAGCAGCTTGACTGCGCTGAGGCCGCGAAAGCTCACGCTCAGCGTGTTGGGCAGTACAAACTCGGGGTGGCCGTTCACGCACATCTCGACTGCTGTCAGGCGTGACTGGAGCTGCTCGAGTAGGAACGCCTTGGCGTCTTGCATGTGCATAGCGTACGTATCGAGATGCTGGTCGATAAGTTCGCACGCTGCGCCGAGTGCAACGTTGTACGGGACGTTCTCAGTACCAGCGCGCTTGCCGCATTCGTGGCCAGCGCCGTGGATGAGTTTGGCCGGGAGCGGCGTCCCAGCGCGGATGTACAGCGCGCCAATGCCTTTTGGCGCGTACAGTTTATGACCAGCGAGTGTCAAGAGATCGACACCGAGTGCGTCGACGTTGACTGGGACTTTCCCGATCGACTGGCTCGCGTCCGTGTGGAGTACGATTCGAGCGAGTTGGTTGGCGTGGACGTGCTGCTTGAGTGCGATTGCGATGTCGGCGATCGGGTTGAGTGTCCCGACTTCGTTGTTTGCGTGCATGAGCGAGACGAGACACGTCGATGGCGTCACGGCCGCAACGACATCTGTAAGCATAGCGAGTCAGTAGTCATGCCAGTTGGTTGTGACTGAGCGATATAGTCAGTCAGTACAACGCAGTACCTTGTACGCTTGTGCGACCGTACTGGTCGACGTCGAGGTACGTGACGCGAAAGCCCTGCGTCTCGAGGAACCGGCACGTTGCGAGCACAGCGACGTGCTCCGCGACGCTCGTGATGATGTGGTCGCGGCCGCTCTGTGCGCGCGCGACTTCGGCGCTCCCTTTGAGTGCGTAGTTGATCGACTCAGTGCCGCCTGAGAGGAAGACGATCTCGCTTGGTTGTGTCGCGCTCCCGAGCATGCGCGCGACCTGCGCACGCGCTGTCTCGACTGCGCGCTTCGCGTCGACACCGAGCGGGTACGACGACGACGCATTGCCAAACGACTCGCTCAAATACGGCAGCAGCGCTGCGAGCACTGGCTCGTCAACGGGCGTCGTGGCGTTGTAGTCAAGGTACACACGCGTCATGGTTCGAGTCGCGTGATGTCGTAGCGGCAGATGGATCGACGAGTGCGAACTGCTTGCAATGCTGCCGACCTTCGATCAAAGAGTTTGACATGACGCATTTAACAGGTTTCATGATAACAAAGAGGTATATGGATCATACAGAGATGGATGCGTGTCAATATTTCAGACTTTAACGAATGCACACAGTATGAACATGGCTGTGTCGAACGTGACGAAGGAGCGCTTGCACTTTGACAAAAGCGACGGCGACAATGGTAGCGGCAGCAGCGACGAAGGACCACAAGAGCGTGCGTCGCACCATCGCATCCCATTCATACACACACACATTCCCGCGAGCGCGCTGGATGCATACGACTGACGTTTCTGACTCGCTGCGCATGCATCGCTGGCAATGCTCCCCTCATATATGCTTGCATCATACAGTTTGCAGAGCAGGTCCCCACGCTGCTGGTGCGTGTATAGTAGCTCTCGTTCGCTTGCGTGCGCACATGGCAGCGTCGACACTGCTGCAATTACTACCACTTCTTACACCACGCACACTTGCAATGCACATTCATACAGGGGAGTGCGTCGGCTGGGATGATCGGCCGCATCTTCTGTCACCCGATTGACACCGTCAAAGCGCGGCTGCAGGCGAGCACAGCAGCGTCGACAAAGCATTCGATGGCAACACACCTGCAGCTACGCAACCTCTCGTACGAACGCAGTGTCTCTGCCTCCAAGCGCGTCGTTGCATCTGCAGCGAACGCATACTGACGCGACGCTATCTCTATCTCTCTATCTCACTGTATGCACCCGGTAGCCTACAACACATCCGAGGGCTCTACCGCGGCCTTGGCGTGAGCATGCTTGGCTCGGCGCCTGCAACGTGTCTGTACCTGACGTCGTACGAGGTCTCGAAAGACTATCTCGAGACTGCGCCGGTGTTCCGCGACAGCCCGTCGCTGCTGTACCTCGGTGCTGGCATGCTCGCGGAGGCACTGAGCTGCGTGCTCTGGGTCCCAATCGACGTTGTCAAAGAGCGCATGCAAGTCCAGACGCAGAGGCAGACGATCGCAGCAGGCGCAAGTGACCGCGTGTACTATCGCAACACGCTCCACGCGTTCGAGACGATCGTCCAGACCGAGCGACTGAGCGGTCTCTACCGCGGCTACGCAGCGACGCTGCTGTCGTTC
Organism: Globisporangium echinulatum; assembly: GCA_023336405.1. Taxonomy (NCBI): domain Eukaryota; phylum Oomycota; class Peronosporomycetes; order Pythiales; family Pythiaceae; genus Globisporangium; species Globisporangium echinulatum. Next base: position 17,211 of record JAADWX010000528.1, on the reverse strand, counting down.
GGCCCGTTCTCAGCGCTCTACTTTATGCTCTACGAGAAGGTGAGGTCTCTAGCTAACTGGCTGGCTGATCGGATCACTTGGACTGACTAGAGACCGCGTATGTTGCGAGCAGAACAAAGCAATTGCGCAGACGCGTCTTGAAGTCGAGCAGCTCCCACCGCTGTACACGCTCACAGCAGCTGCAGTCGCGGGCGCAGCCGCGTCGTTTGTGACGAACCCGCTCGATCTCATAAAGCTGCGTCTCCAGGTGCGGCAGCTGGAGTTGTCGCAACTGCTGAGAGGGATGGAGTCAACGTCCTGACGTCCGAGTGCATTGCTGCATGCAGATCCAGCGCGCGTACGCACCGGAAGGCGCGACTGTCACGTACACGGGCATCGTCGACGGACTCACGCAGGTGATCCGGTACGTCCGTGCTTCTGTGTGTATATAAGTGTGTATGGCATCACTAGGGGTCCATTGTAGGTCTGCGGTGCGGCACACGCGTGTGCTCGACGACTAATCACTACTCTGTTTGTTTGGCTGACGGTTGGTTGGTACGTGCAGTAACGAGGGTGTGTTGGCGCTGTACAAAGGCGCTGGCGCGCGCGTCGCGTTCCACGCACCGTCGACTGCGATCACAATGGCGCTGTTTGAGAGCTGCCGGCAGTTCTTTGCCGACGTGCTGCAGTAGTTGTATTCGTAGCGCATCACAGACGCTTAAGCACACATGCACATACGAGTCCTTATATGCACGTACACGTTGGCACGGCCAATGAATTGGAGCTATCGTACACTTCATTAGCCATTGATGTATCTATGCGTTGCGCGTCGGTGCCGCGTCGTGGCGCAGCGCGCGATGCGCGTGGGTCGCAGTCTCGATGACGCGGAGCACGACAATCGACGACGAGTCGTTCTCTTCAAACACGGCGCTGTCGACGCCAGCGCCATCGCGGAACAGCGTCGCTGCTGCTGCTGCATCTGTCGCAGCAAAAGCCGTGTCGGACGTGAGCGCAAGCACGATGGACGCGACGAGCACTACGACCGAGACGAAGCGAGACGTGGAGACGACCATGAATGCTGCTGGATGTGAGCAATGTGGCTTGTGCAGTACGTGAGCGAGTACTGGAGTTGGTCTGCTGGCTTTGAGGACTGTTTGCGAATGGTGCAGCTCTGCATGCATGACCGTGGATTAGCAGAGCAAACAGTCGTTGTTGACCAGGCGACCCCAACCATCATCCGCACTTGCAGGTTCCACTCGTCACTTGCAGTCTCTTGCACTGTCGATTGACGACTGTAACTCGAGTCCGTAAAGAGCTCGTTGGGTCAAGTGCTATTGCAACTGCAGCTATGTTGCACCTGCAGCAGCGCTACTGATAACGATGTCCACCAGCTGCCGACCTACCGACTTGCAGTTGCCCCAATGTTTGTTACACCAAGAGAGTCGGCGAGCCAGCTGGCGCGACGTTGCGACTGCTCTTTACAACTTGTATGTGCACTGAATGGCTGTCTGGTTGCACATACTAATACACCATCGCGCCGCCATGCTGCGCTGACTTGTTGAAGTGTGGAGGATCGACTCTCATCACACAGTCTGAATGGCATTGCATGACAGATACTGCTACTAATAAGCGTTTGAAAGGTACGCTCCTGATGGACAGCGCTGCTCGATATGAACCTGCGAAGCTTGCCGATACTGTGACGGTCTAAGCAACACACACAGCATCGACTCCTCGCCATCCATCACGTATCTCGCCATCATCTACTATTACTGATACTCAATGACCATGTTTGAGGGGAGCGATCATGCACAAGTAGCTACTTGCTACACACTGAATGACAACGATGCTGGCATTGAAGAATTCGGCTGCTGGTTACATATGTGTCGTACGTCGTTCACGACGGCAGTTTAGTTGTCCAACTCAGGTGGACACCTCGCAAGTCAACACCGTAGCTACATTGCCGACTGCTGCGCGAGCGTGGCGTCGCGCCGCACGAGGTCGCCAACGTTGTCGCTAATGACACCGTCGAGCGCGAGCTGCTTCTGCTGCTGCACACACGCGTAACTCGTGTTCTGGTCGCCCCACGTCAGCAGCACCGGCGGCGATGCCGATGACGCCGATCCTGCTTTGACAATCCGTACGAGCTCAGGATGCGTTACGAATGCGTCCGAGTTGGACACGAGGCCACTGAGACGCTCGAGCGCGACAAAGTTGCGCGCAAACGCGAGCGTCAGGCGCGCATCAAACGCCTGCGGCGCAACGGCGCCGTACGTGAGGAACAGCACAGGGTACCGCGCTTGCTTGGCGCGCAGCAGCACGCAGACGCTCGGATCAAAGCACGAGAAGAACACGCGGCGGTTCGCACCCGCGTGTTGGAAGACACACGCGAGAATTGCGTCAACGTACGCGTTCATTGCAAACGGCGGCGACTCGCGCATTGCAGTGCGCCAGACGTTGTCGGGGTACTTGATCTCGACGTTCAGGCCAATGTCTGCCGGTACGTGCTTGAGCAGGTCCTCGAGCCGCGGGAAGAAGTCGACGAGGTGCGACTCGTCCACTTCTGCGACGCTAGTTCTGGCTCCAGCTTCGGTTTTAACAGTGGCTCCAGCTCCAGCTCTGGCTCCAGCTCCAGCTCCAGCTCCGGTTCTGGCTCCAGCTCGAGCGATGCGGAGCACCTGCGTCCAGTGCTTGCGCACGCGCTGCTGCAGTACGGACACACTTTTACCACGGCTCGTCGGTGCTGTGTGCACGCGCTGGAGCTCACGCAGCGAGAGCTCGTGGATGCCCATATCGTGCGGCTCAGCACGCGCACCGAGCGTCCACGCACGGACGTCTTCGAGCCCGACGCGGAGCATAAAGTCGTGGTACAGCACCGGCACGCGGTCGCGCGTGAGCTGGACGTCAAACTCGACAAAGTCAGCGCCGCTGCGGCCGGCGAGGATGAACGACGCGAGCGTGTTCTCGCGCGTAAGCGCGTGGCGAAAGCCGGCGACTTGATAGAACGACCGGCCCATGCCGCGATGTCCGACAGTCAGTGGCACACGCGGCCGCCAGTACGTGCGCCAGAGCGTCGCGAGCGTGTTGCGTGCGTGCGCAAACGGGTGTACGACGAGGTACATGAGCGAGAGCTGCCCAATGACGTCGGCTCCGCCGTGCGCGACTATCGGCAGCGTCACCAACCCTTCGCCATGCGCGCTTAGCTGCGACGGCAGCAGGTGCACTGTTCCGAGCCGCGCACCACACTCTGCAGACCCGCGCGTATACGCGTGCACCGCAAACTCGAATCGGTGCGCTGGCGCTGCAGCTGCACTCGCAATGCTACCAGCGAGCGCTGCTGTTGGCAGCTTGGCACGAAACACCTGCACGCGTGTGGCGTCAGTAAAGTGCACCGGCACCGAGTCGGTCGGCTGCTGCGACGCGGTTGCTGGTGTCGATACCGGTACGTCCTGGATCGCGCGGTCGCGGATCGCTGCGACAGCGTCGATGCCGAGCACGTCGATGAGCGCTGCAAAGTCGAGGAACTCGCACATGGCACCGCGAGTCGTTGCACAGAGCTCTGCAGCGAGTGGCGGCCAGCGGCCAACGATACTGAGTTCATTCATGATAGTGTGGCGTGGCAGCTGTGCGATCGACGTTGCACCGAGCGACGTGCGCGGACCGCGCAGCTCAAAGTCGCCGTCGCGAAGCCAAATGACAGCGCGGCGACGCTCGCCAAACGCCAACACGGTGTCACCGGGTGCAAAAGACTGCGTCGTGATGCGGTGCTGCAGCGCGAGCTTGTGCTCCGGCGAGACGTTGCGCAGCCACTCGAGCTGCTCGATCCACGCCAATGGCGCTGACGGTAGCCATCGCGACAACGGTTTAGTACGGTCGTCTGCGATGGTAGGATCGAGCGGCCAGTTGTTCAGGTACAATGCGAGGTCGACAGGAGCAGTTGCAGCCGCCTCGATCTCGGCGCGCAGAGCGACTGAGTCCCGGTCGAGCAGCTCGCTGCTGCGCGTGTCGACAGGCACGCGCTTCCACGCAGCACAAGCGTCGTCCGTCTCGACGCGCCGCAGACACTGCATGTCGATTGCGACTGCCTCGCTTAGTGCTGCGTCATGTGGCACGAGCCATTGCACGGCAGGCGCTGCAGGTTGGAAACTGCCGACCCAGAACCGCACTTGGCTCAGACCTGCTGTCGGCTCGAGCCACTCGCTGTCGACGTACTCGGTCGCATCGCCTTCAAGCATGCGCTCGACGCCATAGAAGCCGTCGCGCTGCTGCAGTGGCGCGAGCGGGTGCTCTGCTTTGACGGTGTTGGCGCTGTTGCTATGCGCTGCAAAGACCTCGAGCTCAGCAAACTGCAGTGCGCGTGGCGTTGTCGCGTCTTGGTCTTGGTGCAAGCGCACGTAGCGGCCGACGCAGTTGAGTGCGATGCTCTCGACGCGATGCGCTGGGTCGAGCAAGAGACGCCGCGTCACCGCTGTCACGCCGTTCTTTGAATCACAGTCGAGTCCAAACGGCTCGTTCGATACGATGAGATAGAGCGGCGGCACGGGCGCGCCAGATGCAGCACTTGCTGACGTCACGGGCGGCTGACCATGCGGATGCTGAGCGTGCTCATGGTACGTCATGGCTTTCCAGAGCTGCGCGCTCACGAGCGGCTGCGCAGTGCCAAGGTCGACTTCAAACCACGCGCCGACTTCGCACGCTGTGCGCGTGCAACGCCACTCCTGGAAGCCGTTGCAGTCGCCGTTGACACCGAGTGCTGCAGTTCGCGGTCCAGGCCGCGGCATTGCCTGCGACGTGTGTGTCGAGCTCTGCCACGCCGGCTGATTGCTGGATCATATGACGAACGAGCAAGCGTTGACGTTCAATGCAAGATCGTGTGGATGCGGAAAGGCGATAGTGTACTCTAGCTAGTAGTGCTATCAGTACAAGTAACAGCAGCAGATGGGGTCGGGACGTACAGTGCGACGTTGGGGCGGCTCGAGACCGTGAGCGTGCGGTCGCCTGGCAACGCTTCCCACGACACGAGTGCGTGCGACGCGCGCCGCTTGAGAACGTACTTGTACTCGAGCGGAAGCTCCGAGTCAGTCGCAAACGCGATCTGCACGCGCCACTCGCTCGCGCGTGCATCCGATGTGATACACTCGAGCGGTACTGCGCATTCGACACAGCGTGCACAGCAGGACGTACAGCGTCAGTGACGCCTGTAGACGCTGTCGATAGCATCACGACGCATGCGCTATTCGCTAAACTTCCTATAACGAACCTGCTCGCGTCACGTCCCATGCACCGACCTGATCTGCACTACCGAGAAGATACACGCCGACTGCATCGGCGTCGTTGTCGTTGTCGTCGTTGCTGGGCGGAAAGTGGCGCGCGAGCACGCGGATCGAGAATTCGACGAGCACTGCGCTCGCTGCTGCAGCTACTTGCGCACTCGAGACGATTGTGTGCGTTACCGGCATCTCCATGGCTCACGATGTCTCGCTGACACCTACGTGGTTGGTTGTTCCAATACTACTTCGTCGTGAGGCAGCACTTGTGATTGTGATGATTTGTGCGTGTGAGAAGTGCGCAAAGCAAGATTCACTTTTGCGCCGATCGAAATCCATGTCCACACAATACATAAAGTCACTCAGCGCTACATGACAATGTATTCAATCGAACACCACTTCAAGCTCGATACACAATCATTGTTACTTCCAAGCCAAGCGTATACTGGCGTCAAGAGTGATGGTAGTCACTTCAACTCACTCACCTCGCCCTAGCATCCGCTAATACATACGCCCAAGCATCAATGCATCGACTGCCTCACAAGCACACACTTGTACGTTCCTATGTACTCAAAAGACGCTTGCGTCACACGCCAAAGTCGCGGTCTGGAAACACAGCCGGCGCAACGAGCGACCAGAGAAACAGCGCAATTGCAGTCCATTGCGACGCGATCTTGACCCACATCGTCACGGTCTCATCCGTCTCCGAGACGACACTAGCAGTACATTCGCAGTAGAAGCCATACGAACATGCAGATACTAAACGTAAGGCAATGAACTATCAGGCTCCTCCATACTTGGTTGACGTGACAAATGGCACAACAACGCACCCATTCGAAGATCCCCAGTTCGTGATCACCATTGCCATGTAGAACGTTGCAAGGAGCATGAGGATGTGGAACTGGTACTCGGGCACGTCGACTTGCCCAGCAGTCGAGTGTTCGCTGCTTACACGAGCAGCTTCGACGTCTCTGTCGACATCGTCTTTGTCAAGCCTGTCGTTGCTTTCACGAGTCACTGACGACGGTGAGAGCGTAAACAAGTGCGTCGTGGTCGTCGAGATGCGCCAGCTCGTCCACGTGATCGTGAACGCTGCGAGCGCAGCGTTGAGTGCGACGCTCTTTGTCTGGTGCTGCAGCGTCGACGGGTCGAGCGCGCTGCACGTTGGGTCCGGGTTCGAGTGCACGGCTTGGTAGCACAGGAACACTGCGTACGCTGTGAACGCCGACGCCGGTAGCAAGCCAGCGCTCACCCACGCTGTCACTACATGTGCGTATGTGTGTGTGGAGGGTAGTGGTTACGTTTGGGTTACAGTGTGGGGGGGTACGATCTAGCGACACGAGCAGCGACGAACGCACCGCTAAGCGCTGTGAGCACAACGCACGCGAGTGCTGTGATCGCGATGAACGCGACGTTGAGGTCGCAGCCTGCGAACCGCGTGCTCATGACGACGACGGCAGCGGCAGACGCAGCGGTCAGCGCAGCAACTACGAGCAGATACGCTGCCTCCCTGAGCACAACACGGATAGCGAGACAGCGTGTCATGGACTTGTAATGTCGTATGTATAGTACTATACACCAGTATACACACACACCACATCGTCTTGGCGTTTGCAGATACGGACGAGTCGTCGTCGTCGCGCGGGTCGAGCAGTCGCTGGCGCGCGCTGCTGTCGCGCTCGGCTTCGTCTATCTTCTCGAGCATGTGGTCGCGCACGTTGTCTATACGAGCGCTGTGTGTGAGCATAGTGCAAGCACTAGCAAAGCCAGACGGACGATCGCACATACACACGCGCACGTACATGCATAGTCGAGGATGATGACGATCTGGAGGACCATGAACAGCGCCGAGGCGATGCGCGCAACGTCTGCGTAGCTGTCAAAGAACGCTGTGTGGCGTCGCAAGCCGCATGTGCGTGAGTGTCCATAGCCGTATAGTATGCTGACACACAGATGCAACCGCGCACGTCGAAGAAACGCGTACCGTTCGGAATGAAGAGCGAGCAGAAGAGCATCGCAAAGTAGAGCGGGATCTGTACGAGTGTGAGGCAGCAGACGTTCTCGCATCCGCGCGCGACCATGCAGCTGAGCAGCGCGGTCATGACGAAGAAGCAGCCCATACTAAAGCTCATGCGGTACACGAGCTGGTTGCCAATGCAGTACGAGCTAGCGCCGTATGCATCGCACTCGGCAAAGAACCCGAACGCGTAGCTGAAGCGCGTCAGGACAGCTGTGCCGCATGAAGCACATCAACAGCAACAGCAAAGAGGAAGCGCGAGAGAGTGAGAAACCACGAGCACATGGCAATATAGCACATGATACTACATCACATCGTAACGCACTCTTGCCGAACTCGCGCAGCAGCGCGGCAGCAACTGCGTTCGCGAAGAAGAGCGTGAGGTAGGCTGCGCGCGCCATCTCGCTCGAGGTCGAGTAGTTGATTGGGAAATGCGCTGTCAGCGTTCCACAAACATGAGCCAAGTCGGAATGATTGCGATCGCAACCGCTCAACTCATTTGCGAGGTTTTGTATACTCATTTTCGATCATTTTCAGATAAACAGCAATCAGCTGGAATATACATTCCTACCAAAACAAGAACGATAATAGCACGATATTGTATTGCACTCAACTGTGATATGCTACAGAACACTATGCCCAATCCTAGCACAAAAACGAAGTATTAAGAGATAGTACTCTTAACATGAAATTATAACTAACACACCAGAGGCCACCGCCAGACACAGCTACCGCTATCTTGCAGACGCCAAGTCAAGCAAATGCGGTCGACGCACGCTGATCCGTGGAAAACCGAGTGCGGTGTCAGCAAGGTCGCAACAGCCGTATCTCATACTTGTCGCATGCTGTGAGGGAGCTTGCTGCTGTTGTCGTGTCGGCGTGCTACATTCATCGCGTGTTTCGGCCCATCAGCGCACACTTGTCTGCCACATCCCCATGATCCTCAAAATGTAGAACATTTCAATTGCGTGCATGTTTGAACATAATCATACACGTGCATCAATACGGAAAATTTTGTATGCCCGAAAGCGCGAACATTGGGCCATCAACGAACTGCAAGTTGTCAGGCTTTTGTTCAACAAATAAACAATGAGCAGGTATTCCTGTCTCTTTGGTAACACACGTGCGCTCCATTCACATTACTTAATCTCCCTTCGGATGTATCGCCGAAAGCAAAAATGCGCCAACAGCACACATACTGTAAACATTGGTCATACCGATGACACGGACAAATGATATCCGTCCATTTCGCATGCGCAAGAAAATATCAAGAGAACGAGATTTTCGCGCGTATTTGCTGATACCTCATTGTTACCATTCCGGTGCAGTGTTGATACTTGTCAGCCCCGTAAACAAACGTTTTGTGTGTAGCATTCCTCTTCGCGTCGATGCGAATCGCCTAAGCAATGTCGTCTACTAGTTCGCCACTTCGCGGCGATGCGCGCCTATATCAGCACCCGTATACAGACATCACCTTCGTGGACACAGCTGCAAACATAAAACGCCTGAACCAACCGAGACTGCAATCGGGATACACTAGTGAATAGCGGTGACTACTCTTCGAATGTAGCATTTATTGACGTGAGAAAGTAATAGTTGCTGACGTAGCTGCAAACGTCCGTTTTTGATGGCTGTGCTAAAAAACGAACTAAATGATGACATTTAGCCTCAGTAATTTAGCTGCAATTGACGTTGCCAAGTAGTGTCCGGTAATTTACGAGTTAACTACCATCGAAACACCGATTGAAATTCGATTGTACGGCTGGTAATTCCATTTGCGGCGTGTGAAGTCATGTGTGCTCCACAATGCTGTCATTGGTACTGTTACAGTGTATTGAATATTTTTCAATAGCAAGATTGCTTACTGAGTTACTGAGAAATGAGTGACGTCGCTTTATTTCTGTCATCTATAATTAATAATCATGCTTTCTACTATATGAAATGCAAAATGAGAGGTCTGATAAGTTCATATCAAATCTATGAGTAACTCTAGCACGTTTTCCAGCCTATTAAAGTGTAGAAATTGAACGTTTGTTTGTGACGGGTAATGAACAAATTATCAGAGGCAATTCACGTGAGCTTAGAACCAATTGGCATGCATTGCGAACCATACGCGAAACGCCTGAGCAAGGAGACGTAATCATGGGAACAATCGTGCGACATTGCACAGGAGTGTATCACGCTTGCAGATGCGCGCGTTAGCAGAACCCTTCCACAACTTACAACGTGCAGTGCGTCACAAAATAAAATGCAAAGCATTGAATGATATCGAGATAGCGGCAGCAATCATAAATGATATATACTACTGCTCACTCCGATGCGACGGTTTGCGAAGCGTAGTAGGGTTCTTTAGCAAGCGTATTTAGAACTCATACACATACGTGACGCTCTACAACCATGCATGATGAATTTTACAGCAGTGCCAGCACATCCAGCTACAATGCAGTGTGTATATAAGGAAATTGGGCCACTTCGAACAACTTCAGAAATCAATGCATCGCTAAGGGTGACGCTTTTTATAAAACTCTGAACATTGTCAACAATATAGACGGCGGGTGTACTTGAGGTTTGTCTTTTCAAGTAATTACAATAGTGTGATTGACTTTCAGATTATTATCCATGTCGTAGATCGTGCAATACATAATACAAACTTCACTGGTAGTCATCAGAGATCGCGCCATATCAAATCATCGCTGCGCCGGTTAATACTATAGCACACTCAGTGCAGTGCCCTATCGCCGTCCAAAAGAAGTAAACAGCAGCGTGAGTTTCTGCTCCAGTCTTTATTACCGCTCAAAAACACATTTGTTCAGTACCTCAATGTGTTCAAATAACCCCATATCTTCGATACATTAAATGACAAGCATTAGGTGTTTTAATGATCAGCTCTATAGATGGATAGAAAACACCTATTGTGATCGCCAAGACTTTTGTCCACTTCAAAACAGCCCGATATAAGCGTAAATCAGTCGCAAAATTGGTCATACATACGAAAGTGGGCAAACGGAGCGTTTGTCTCTAATACGGGTTGACTCGTAATTATTCTGCTTACTACTATATTGGAATGAAGCATGCAGAAGCGAGCCTCCTATGAACACGTCGATTTACAATCCAATTAGTTATTTTGAGTGATGTCAATACTTCATACTGATAAGGTACAAACCGTATAAAATCTTGAATTGACTGATTGTGTCGAATAGTTGGCAACATATGTGAAATTGACTGTTACATGAATATACATATACCATAATATTCAGCAAATACTCAATTACATTACCATGTAACCTATATACATCATTCAACTTTCTTATACCTCAGCACACATAAACTGAGCAAATAATATATATATATTATTTGTTTATTAACAACATCGATAGAAAACACTGATATATTTCGGATAAAATATACAATGAGTGTTTAAAATTTCAAATGGTTTTAGTTATTGCCAGTCATTTAACTGTATCATCTGTAGCACTTGTTCAATTTAAGGATTATTTACACTATTTTGCTGTTCTATCCCAACCAAGATGGCGCTCTTTGCACGCGTGTGCGAGCTGTTCGCGCTTGACCCGCTCATGTGCGTGTACTCGCTCTCGCGATCTGTGTGCCTCGCACACTACAGCCATTGACAGACTGACTCATACGCCACTCGACTGCTCACATTCGCAGCGACGAGATCGGACTCGTGCTCGGGGTGGAGGCGAGCGAGCTCACGCCCGAGAACGCGTTTGTGCTCGAGGAGCACAAGCTCGGCGTCGCGCTCAGCGCTGGTCCGCAGCTCTTCCGTGAGGCGCGCACGCGCTTCCACGAGCTCAATCCATTGCTTGCACATACCAGCGAGGACGCCGATGCAGCCGCTGCCGCAGCACTCGCAGCACAGCTCATTGACTGCACGCGCGCCGTGCTGCTCATCAGCGCCGATTTTTACACTGCGTGGAACACTCGGTATGGTCCACTGTCGTCGTCGTACTGTATGTGCGTGTATGTGGCAACGAGAGCTAACGCGACTGCGCTTGTCACCGATGTCAATCCAGCAAGGAGCTCGTACGGCGCGGTCGGCTCGATGCACTCGCTGAGACGCGCTTTTGCGACGTCGTCTTCACGCTTCACGCCAAGAGCATCGACACGTGGGCATACCGCCGCTGGCTCGCAACGCAGCTCCTCAGCAGCCACACTGCTGTTGCTAGTCCTGCAACCGCAACAGCTCGACTGACAGGCGATGCGCGACGCGACTTTTGTGACCGGCAGCTCGCACTCTGCAGTCTGCTTGCCGAGCAGAAGCCGCGCAACTACCACGCGTGGAGCTTTCGGCACTGGATCGTCTCGCAGCTGCCGCACTTAGCGCTCGAAGCCGAACTCGCGACGATGCAGCGCTGGTGTATGTCTCATATCACGGACCACTCGGGCTGGAACCATCGGCAGCACGTTGTCAACATGCTGCTGCTCCGATACAACGAGCACGCAAGCGAGTCGGCCGATGCAGTGGGCTGCGACACTCCAACAGCACGCGAGCTTGTTGTCGCAGAGCACGCGTTTGTATCGGCGCTCATGGCAATGTACCCGACCCACGAAGCGCTTTGGTGCCATCGACGGTTCGTCGTGCAGCTCGCATTGCGCGAGCTCGATGTCAGCAGCAACGATAAGCGGTCTAGTGCGACTGCCAACAGCGCTGCGGATGCTGAAGCGGCTCAGTTGAGCAGAGCACTGAGCGAGCTGACTGCCACGGTAGCAGCATCCGATGTCGATACTGAACGACTCGAGGCCGGTGCGACCCTCGCACGCGTGTGGCAAGCGATCGAGCAGTCGCTGCGCAATGCCAAGTGCGAGCACTCGCAGCTACTGCTTGCTATCGTGCGCGAAGTCGACATCGCGTGGCGCGTCGGCACTCGGTACGCGCAGCGCTTTGCGCTCTGGTGCGTCGAGCGCGTGCGTCGTCAGTTGCAGCTACAGCCACCGTACTTCAGTGGATGCGTAGCGCTTTGGCTTCAGCTCGCACGTGTGTTGCGGCTGCGACTGTGCAGTGCCGATCCGCTGCTCAAAGAGCTATGGCGCGACGGCTTGCTTGACGCGAGCGTGAGCCCGACCTCGTGACATACATTTGACGAATACTTGCTGGTGTTGTAGTTACCCGAACAGTGGGCACGAAACCGCTGCGATGGATGGACAACGACGTACAGCTCTGGTACATCAGCAAGGGCCGATACATCTCGGAGTGAGTAGCTGCATCTCTAGCCGAGGTGTCGGCCGGCGACTACAACCTTTCATATGTCAAAACGCAAAGTCAGCAAGTCAGGGGAATACGAGTTGGATTGATCGCTACTGAGGACAGACAAGGGGCCATTCTGCCTCTCGATAGATTCGGATCGGAAGGAGGGCGGGCAGGTAAGCGAACGTAGTCGACTCGCTCTTGTCGTAAACCGCTGAACCAAAGTGGGTGCTGCTCTTGTGTGTGTGCGCTATCCGGTGGCTAAGACGCGCAGCTGTTGTAATACGTCATGACCAACAACTATTCGTAAGACTGCGGCGTGTTGGCGGCTCGGCTCGTATAGCGTCCACCAAATCGACAACAGCGACGCTACCAATGTCCATTTCACTCCTTCTCGCTCGCGCACTCTGCTCGTCCATTTAGACCTGTTGTCTCGCTCAACTACTGCAGACTGTAGCCGTTCAGACGACTCGCTATCTCTCTGTATGTACATCGCCATGTGCTGTCGTCGCCATCGTCTTGCTTCGTCCAGTCAGTTGGTTGCCCGTGCCAGTCAGTCAGTCGCCAGTCACCTGCTTTGCGTGTCCGTCACTTGGTGCCAGCAGCGAGGAACTGCGCGACGCCAGTGACGATCGCGTCCGAGAAGTGGTAGTACAGCAGCAGCTGCCAGTCCGTGCCGCGCCTGTACTGTTGATAAATATCGTCTATCGTCATGTAGTCCTCGAGCTCCTGGTCAAACAACAAGTCTTTGCGGATCACGAGGCCGCTTCCCGACGCCGACGCCGCGCGCGCCAAGCCGCTCGCTTCGCAGTTTGTACGCGGCAGCACGACTCTCATCGTTGCGTGCGAACTCAGACGCAGGAACCGCGCGATCTGGCGCTTGAGACTCACGATCTTGAGTGGTACGGGTGTTGCAAACACGTTTGTCTCGAGTCGCGGCGCGCTCGCGGTCTCGTCTGGGTGGAGCATCACGCAAATGTGCACGACCACTGGCGGTTTAGTAGCTGACGTCGTCGGTACTCGAGACGGCATAGCGACTGATGACGATGACGACGACGATGACGACGACGATGGTGGTGGCAGTGGCTGTGAGCCGTTTGCCGTTGGTGTAGACGACGACGATGACGCAGTAGTAGTCGATGACGATGGTACGACGCGCACGCGCTTGCGGGCAACTGCTTCGTCCTCCGAGTGCGATGTCGAGCCACTCGACGACGACTCGGCTGCCTGCGACGCGCGCACATTGCTGCTGCCATTCGCAGCTGTACTGCTGCTCGTTGCTGCCGCTGCCGCAGTCGTCATCGATGGTGGCGACTGCGACGCGTCGTCTGCAGTCTTGCGCTTGCTGCCCTACACGTATAACATACGGATAGACAGACAGATAGACGTGCATCGGTTGGTCGCGCTGTGCTACTTACTACTAGCGACGCAATGGCAAGACCGATTCTCAACCACATACAAAGCGCGATCTACGCAACGCACCAGTCGACGCAGTCGCTCCTGCTGCTGCACGCCAACTTTCGCGCTCTCGGTCACGGCGTTGTTGAAATGGCGCGACCGGTTGAGCTCTTCGATGAGCTTCGCTTCGGCGCGCTCAAACGCGGCGAGGTCCGGGTAGATCTTGCGAATGAGCGCGTCAAAGTTCTCGTCGCGCCGCAGCGAGCGCTTCGACGGGATGTGGATGCGGCACGACGGACACTCCTTGTTGCCGACGCGCAAGCACTTTTGGATGCACTCGCCGCAGAACCGATGGAGACACTCCATGACGACCATCGTGCTGCGGATCACACCGAGGCAAATAGGACAAGTGAGCTCGGCGTTCAGCACGCGCACTGGCAACGTCTTCGTCACGTTTGGGTTCGTGATCGGCGCGCGCGGCTGTCGGTACAGATCGTACAGCGTACAGTCTTCGACGAGCTCGATCTCCTCGTACTCGCTGCGCTGACTGATGTGCGCATTTGGCGTGTTCTTGACCAGCGCGTTGTACTCGGTGCGCGTGAACTCGAACGGGTTCTGCGGTGGTGATGTTGCAGCGGCTTTTGTCATTGTCGTTGCTGCACTATCGGCTCCACAAGTGGACGTTCGTAATATGCACGCACGTGGACTGCGGTGAGCTAGCTGAGCGGATGCTACTGCTCCTGCTGTGGCAAGTGGTGCGAGGACAGCGACGCAAGGTGGTGCTTTTGCTTGTGCGTTTTTGCCGCTCAAATACAAGTGTGTACGACCCTCGATTATATCGCGCTACAAAATTGATTCTGCATTGCAGTAGGAATGTAATATGAAATGCAGAAATAGTTGTGCTGCACAACGGCTGATAAAAGCTCAGGCTGTGCATGAGCATCCAACGCATCCAAGCAGGTGGCGGTCAAGCAACGGGCTTGGTGTAGGAGTCGGTCACACTACGTCGTCTCGAAGTCTACATGTGTGAGCATCGCCACCAAGTGAATTGATCGTTTGCGACCACTTACTAGTGTTTCACATACAAGTGGTAAATGCACAGTGGAATTCTACTCGTTGGCAACATGGAGCAACACACCAAGTGCGCTCTGCAAAGTCGCTTCCTCACCACTCATTTCGAGCAAGTGGTCCACATCGCGATTGGAAGAATGGAAGAGGTTCTCGAACGCTGTACAGGAAACACATGCAACGCGAATATAGATACAACACCAACCAGAATAAAACAAAAACGGAGTCGTTGTTGAAAATCCGATTCAATGCCAAGCGTATCCAATTCGGAAACGAAAATGATCTGATCGAAGGCAACAAATTTTTCGAGAACAGATGACGACGTTATGCAAACACTAGTAGCACTACACATTACGTCGTGAGATAGATCATTCTTCTACTGCAGCTTAACGTAAAAGCAATATCACCAAACATCTCTCCCAAAAAATGTTTCCACAAAGGATTGTCAGTGTATGCACCACATTTTACAGTGGTATTTGTTTTAATGCTTAGAAATACAGCAATTTCGCAGCACAAACATCTACGGATTTACAGCGCGTGAAGCTTAGTATGTGCTGCCACTGGTACCACATGATGCGCAATCCCTTCCACGCAAACTACCTCATGTACAGTATCTGCTCGTAAAGGGCGAAGTAGTCTGCAGCGTCGGGTTGTGGCAAACAACTGACGGTGTCACTTATATGTGCAATGGCTGGTGTAGTTTGCGATTTCACTCGAAGTATTGCGGGATTACATCTCAATATTGATTTGTTATGACTGGTTATTATTTTGAACCTCTTAACAGCTGATTCGCTTATAATAACCCTTGTTGCAGGCCAAACTCTCAGCAATGACAACGATGAATCTACTACAACAAACACAGCAATGACAACTATAAAAATACAACAACAAATATGTCGATGGCATTTCAGCCTTTGTCGAAAATCTGTAATGTATCCCAAATTCATAACAGTTTATTCCATTGCGATAAGATGCTTGTGTAATACGATATACTTAAAGAAAAACATCTACAAATCAGAGCATAGATTTGGTAAAAAATTGTGATAATATTGTTGCGTACCCTGTATTAATTATGGGAAAAGGAGAATCCGATGGAGAAAATTTTAATCCATGCCCAGCAATCATAACTACAAAATTATATTGGCCGAAATCGGCCGACGGTAATGCAGAATACAATATGGTATACCTTTCTACATAAATAGAATCGCTTAATCAAAATTACATAATAACAAATACAAACTAACGATTAAATTGTGTGATAGATCAGTTGAAAAATGATGCACGGTTGTTTTTTTACTACAGCGTTACTAATTAACGTGCAGAGTATATTTAAAACGGCTTAAGAATTTATAAACGGTTAACAATTCTCTATATTGTTCTTAGCACGCATATATATAGAGGTAATAGTTATTGTGGGTACGTTCACAGATATTTGCTGAGTAATTCTGTCAATCCCAACATAAAATTCGCGCTCCACCAACCTAATGTTAATAGTTGGCGCTAAGTTCGTCAATACGCAGTTTCGGTGTCATACTAGAGTGACACAGGTTACATATTATATCATCACTATCGTAAATTCGTACATGCACACCGAAAATTATCCTGCAGTTTAGAATTATTCAAGATTAAAGATTATATGCGGATTGTTTTGTAGATTGTAACAACGCAAATGGAGTAAACGCACATAACACATGTAACACATAGTCAAAACTGTTGCAAACATATACTGACGACCAGTGCAGACATTAGCGTCACTGTCATGATATATCTCAATTTACGCCTGAGTGTCACCAACCAATGCAAATTGCTGTCAGCTGGTGGTTTATTGCCTCGACAATTATATCATATGCTGACACGCGGCGTCAGCTGACGTTTTTCGACCTACCTGTAGTTTTCAAACTACCTGTAATTCAGTACGAAGTGGCCTCATTACAATGTCGAACTCGACTTGACTCACATTCAGTCTGAGTGCCGCCCTTGGATTGATATGTGTTTATATTTTACATCGAGGTTGGAATTGAGACTGCGAATGATAGCGATATTAACTATACTTTTGGCTAAATTTTATAGAAGCTAGTAAATACATTTCCACTGCGCACCAAGAGACACTAATGCTGGTCGGTTGAAAGCGCTGAGATCATCTGCTCGTTGTTGTCATCGCTCGGACGTCGAGCATGATACAAACGGTGGCAAACGCGACGATGGTAAACGTGACTTTGACGATAGGCTAGTGCTGGGAGCTAAGTGCTTGTGGAACCGGAAGTGCGCGAATGCAGATG
>JAADWX010000527.1:0-20016 GCA_023336405.1 Globisporangium echinulatum | reverse complement strand
GCTTAAAGCACCTGAAGGGCTCCTAGAGGTTTTACTCAGTAAAACCTTACTCCTACAAATATAACCTACTTCTGTAATATTTAACCTTGGGGTCCTGTGAGATTCAACCCACCGACCTTGAACTTGAAGTCCGGGTGGAAAATTCCCGTGATGTGATTGGCTCGCGCCTCTCACTTGAATCTCGGTGTCGCGTCGACCCGCGTTACCGATTCAGTTCCCCAAGAGCAGGAACCATCATTCCGCACATGTTTACGACCAAGGGTGATTACCCTCTTGGTCTGTGCCGGAATCTTCCATGACGTCATTGCATGACAGATCATGGGTCCTGACGAGTCACCGATGATGATTGGCAACCGTCATTCCCGAAGTGTGAAGGTGGTGTGGACCACACAACCGAACCTCCATGTAATTGGCTTAGGCCCATTACCGTCGACAGACAGGTATTCGACTCCGTCGCCGGGAAGCGACACAAGAACACATTGTTGATCTCCTGCACGTCGACATTGATAGAGCTGAGGATCGCCCGGTTTGAAAAGTAGCCGGCCTCCAAAAAACGTTCCGCAACGTTTCCAAAAATTTGCCCAATCAAGGCGCTCACTGGTTGTTGACCGTCATGCGTTTGCAAGATCATGCTCTTCGGTATTTGAGCATGAGTGGCACCGTTCAATGAGCACGGCAAGTGACGACCTTCCCCGATACGAAGAAGGAAATCGCTGAACTCTTGAACCTCCGCCGCCTCCTCCTCCGACGACGCCCGTCGAATGCGCATGTTTGTAGTCAGATGTAGGGATCTGAAGTGTTGCCACAGTTCTTCACGCAGGCAGACACGATTTGGCCTGCCGTAGCTGGCTCAAGATCAGCCTAATGTCGCCCGTCAGCAAAAGCACCTTGCCTCCGAATGGTTCAACGCACTCCATCAGCGAGCGGAGCGTTCTGTCGAGCGCATCAAAATAATATCGGTGTGCCATAGATGCCTCGTCCCACACGATCAAACTGGTTTCCTTGATTAGCTCAGCAAGTAACGACTGTGCCGGTATGCGGCAAGTTGACGTCGATGCGACCTCAGTTCCCAACTTGAACCGCGAGTGAGCTGTACGGCCGCCTTGAAGTAAAAGCGATGCAATGCCGCTGGACACTTCGGCAAGCGCAATCTTGCCGTCAAACCGCACCTTGGCGATTATCTTACTGAGGAGGAACGACTTGATAGTTTCATCTGGGCCGTCAAGAAAAAACAGCCGTTGCCGACTTGCAGCAGTCACGTAATCGGATGTTATGGACTCCAGCGCTTCCACCACCGCGACGATCGTCGAGTATACCGCTTGCTGTCCATCGTTAAGCTGAACGACATTATCGATCTCGCGTTGAAGCTCGGTGCGGTCGTACGACACTTATGCAAGGATCCGTCGATTGCATGCAGCAGCGAGCTCTGCATCAGCAAAATGGGAGAGCTGTGGAAGTTGTGGTAATCGGCAAGCTGTTTGGAGTTACCCTGAAAGAGCAAGTCCAAAGCGGTCAAAGTCCTGTACATTACGACCGGTGAGGATACTTCGAGGCCAGTTTCGCGCTGGAAACCTTCCGACAAGGCGTTTAAAGAGTCGTCAAAAAGTCGCCGGATGTCAGACGATAGGCAGTACACCACGATTCATCAAAACTTCGCCGGATGTCGGACGGTATGCAGTACACCACGACAACAGAGAAAAGCACGCGGAGTTGCGATGGCATCCCAGTCGACGTAGCCTCGCGCATACAGGTGCGCCACTCGTTGTCGTCCTCAAGGTACCCAGCAGCCCGCGGTGCGTCAACAAACGTCTAGTACTCGTCACCGTCAACGGTGCGAAGGTCCGCAAATGAAGTTGGTCCGCGCCGGCAGCAAAGAATAACGCGCAAAAAGAAGCGCTCCGCATCGATGGGGTTGCACCACACCACCCTCCCAATCGCATTGTCACCGCCGCGCTGGCGAGTCTGTCAGACGCCCTTCGTCCACGTGTAGTGCTGGTGGATTTCGTGGTACAACAGATCTTTCGCCGCTAGTTCGCTTGCGCAAGTCTAAAAAACGGGTCAGCATCGTATGCGTCCCACGCTCCGTGACCGCGTCTCGCGTCTCGTTTGCGTTAAACGTCACCACGTTCCCGTGCGGTACATGAACAGGTAGCTGAATCACCGTGTGCGACTTCGCCTGAACGTCAAACTAGAAGATGCGCCAACACGCCAAAGGTGCGGAGATGTGGCGTCCGTTTCGAAACTCGGTGATCTCGTCAATGTTCACGACCGCGTTGCCAGCCGGGGCTCCAGCTTCATCCCTAGTCCCAATCGAGACCGTTGCACGATCGTGGCCCTTGTACACTTGACAGAGTTGACAGTTGAGCAAACCTCAATGTTGATGTGGCACTCAAACTTCGCGGACAGGTATGAGTTGTACGGAACGACCCAGCGGTTGTCGAGCTCGACGTTGCGACGAAGTGTAGTTCGACCGTTATTAGAACGCTTGTACACTGGGTAACCCTTGCCGTCGTGCCCGTCTCTGGGTTGAACCGCTCGGGGTAATCTTTTGAGCACTTCTCGTCATTCAAACACGGCGTACTTGGGTTGAGAGTTCCGCAAGGACCATGGATCATGCAGCTTGTGACAAGTTTGTAAAGACGCGGGTGGAAGTTCGGGTCAGGTAGTTCAGCGCTGACAAAACGGTCGTAGTGTTCTGGAGTGCGAGGTCGCTCCTCCTCGTACAACTTGATCAGCATGTGGGCGTGAGGCAAACCACGCGTTTGGAACTCAATAACGTGAATCCGAGCGACCACCTTGCCAAACACCTTCTTCTTAAAAATGTCGTCCATCAACGCCTTGAGTTTTAACATGAACACGCGCGCAACGATGTCAGGCCTGTCCCTCGCCTTTGCCCAGGCAGAAGAGCCGCAGTGATCTCTCGCCAATCCGAGTTGCGTGTCATCGTCAAGAAGAGATCGAGCTTACCAAACACATGGACGACGGTCATTGCGCCATATTACTGCTTGCGCATGTACCGCTCACCGCCCATAAAAGTTGCGGGTAGAACGATGTGCGAACCGACACGCATCATCTGGTGGTCGTCAAAACCTACCATGTGTTGTACTTCGTGATACAGCTCGGTGCGGGGTTGAGCTTGGTTGTTTCGAATGAACCGCAGCCTCTGAATCTCGGTCTTTACGTACTCTTCGACGCACCACTGCTGAAACAGTCTGTTGGCGCGGTGGATGATGTTGAAGTCAGTTCGCTTCACGTAAAGTCGATATATCCTGCGAACTCGTTTAACGACACCTTAGTGTTGCCATGGCGGATGGTGTCTCCAACGTAATGAACGTCTTTCGACTACCCGTGCTCGCCGTACACAGACAAAAGTGAAAAATGCAGCGGATCGTACGCTGGGTGCATGTCGGAAATAGAACGGATTCCTCCTTCACGTGGTCTAACGACGATGTCGAACTCAGTCGCGTCGTCGCCGTCTAAGAGGATATCGGCAACTTCGCTGTGTTGTGAGCGGTTGTGTCGACGGAGGTCCATTCCAGGAATCTCACGAATCACCAAGCGGATGTCTTCCACTTCGTGGTTGCGTAGGTACTCGCCAGCCAATAGAAACTGCTGCACGAACGGATTATGTTCTGCAAGAACGCGCTGGATTGTCGACACCATGTTGACTTCAAGACCTTTCATTATCGAGCAACGCGCCGTGACTTGGTTCTCCATGTCACCGTCGAAGACGTACAGCTGCGCAAAAGTCGGCGGATCCGTCCCAGTGGAATGAAACTCCCAAGTCGGTGGCTGATAGAACCGTGGATACGGAACGTGTACACGTCGTCACGCCCATTCATCAACGCGCGATCAATGTTCGCTCCCATAGAGGTGAACGCAAAGACACTGTTGTATGATTGCGCATCGCGGATGAAGTCGCGGTCAGCAAAACGCTCCTGAATCTCATGAAGTAGGTCCGTGAACGGAACCAAGTGCGTCTTGCCGTCCAGGCAACAGGCGTTTTTCGACTCGTCTGGCCACTGCAACGCGTCGCAATATGCACACACTGTGTCAAAGGAATGCAGTGCATGACGGGGAACTCGAACTTCGTCGAAATCGGTCAGTCGACCAAGACCTGGGTATCTCGTCGTTGACGCGGCTCGAACTGTCGGTTGTGGTAGAGCATTCTCCATGTCGGTCTCGAGCCGAGCAAGGAATCGAGAGACGGCTGCGCGCTTGTTCCTAAGCCGACGTTTGCGCGCATCGTCGGTCTAACTAGCCGGTTAGGCGTACTGAGCGAGCAGCTCGTCCATCGTCGTTGTACGTCGGTGCTTCCTACGCATCAGGCGCAGAAATGTTAACTGGCGATATGTTGAAAGTCCACGACTACACTGCAAACCGATATGCTCACCCGTTAATTGTGTTGGTAGTTAGAGTGTTCATGTCAACCGATGTTACCAAGAAAGCGAAGCGACCGTGGTCTTGCGGAGAGAGCATTTTAGCGATGGTATCATCCAATTGCAATGCTAGAACCCCACGCGGCCTTTGCGTGCGGATAGCAAAGCTAATAGGAGAATGAGATAAGAATGGCGAGCTATGAGGACAGACTGCAATGGGAGTGATGGAGGATCGAGGCATGAAGTTGTACACAAAACGTGTACGCAAAACATGAACTCTCTAATGCTATATTGCTGCGATGCTGAGAGCTTCACACACTGATGCCTGCAAATGTGTGTATGTGATTGAGAATGTTGGCGAGGCGCAATCGTATTTGGGAATGGCGCGCGTAGTTGTGGTCGGCGTATTGCTATGTGTTTGTGCAAATTTATGCAGCTGATTGCTTGTATGAGAGTGCATGTTTGTGAATGAGAAGTGGCACAATCAATTGCTTGTATGGCACATTAATCTGCGCTGGTGTGTATTTATCTATTTGAATGATTGCATCAGAAAGAATTTGCGATTGTATAGCAGTATCAATTATGCGCGGTGTGTGGTCAATATGCATTGCGCTTTTTAACACTCGGAATACGCAATATCTTAACAAACTGTAGGTGGGTCGTAAACATCGATGGATTCACAGAGATTCACTTTTCTTGACGTCTGATAAAGTAAAAGTTGCTCTGTGTACAGTTAGACTTTCAACGCAATTGTTGCTGCTGAATGATGATAGTGAGCGATTGCTGTCATTTTGTGGATATAATCGCGTTCGGCGAATATTCGCGCGCGAGAAACTGACGAAATTTTTTGTATCGCTTGTGTCATTTTCCGCCAACTTCAGTTTTATGTTGTGCAAGATAGACCATGACATGGATGAGCCTCTAAAAGATGCCTTGGTTTCTTATGATCATTCTCCAAAATGCCTAGCCATGCCCACTCCGCTTGCCAATCCTGCCGCCATGCGTCCAACGACCAAGTGCTAAACAACGAACCACCGCAGCGTTTTATCGTGAACGACATCGTCGACCGACTCGACATGGGACTGATCAGCTACCGTATCAAGTGGTTTGGGTTCAAGGACGAAGATGATGACACTTGGGAGGATGGCGCACGTCTGATCGAAGATGGGTTCGGCGACATGATCCGTTTTGTCGATGAATTCAAGAAGTGAGAGAAAGATGTCGACGAAGAAGGCGATGTGAGGACATTTGCAGACTTCAAGAAAAGGAACATGGTACGTGTACGTGTTTTGACACTGATGTGGGAGGTGGTGTTTGATTGAACCTTTGTCTGACAATGCTCATATTGATTGTGCTGTGGTTCGCAGCCACCACGCACACGCACGGCAGCGAACGACGAACTCTGCTACGTTGCTGCTCTCCGTTCGGCCACTGTCCTTCTTGGTGTTGAAGATTTCCTACCTGTCCCTCTTTTAGAAAGGTTTTGGTCGAAGAATCCTTCGACTAAAAAGGGAGGGATTATCTGGAAGGATTTGGCCAAACTTGTCACATTCGGAAACCAAAGCCGAAAGAGGTCGAAATAGAACAAACGTATCTCTTTTGGGGGCGGCAGCACGAAGGTCAATAAGATTACCTCTTTCAGCCGGGAAAATCTTGATCTGATCAAGATTTGTCCAAACCCTGGTGTCTATTTGTGCGGGTTGGCAGCCGCCAATAACGGTCACGTGTTTGTGCTTCAACGCACAGTCAGTCACTGGACTGCGCATGATTCGATGGAAATCAAGCCTCGCCCACTTCGTCAATGTGACTGCGGGTGGATGATCCGCTGGAACTTCATTGTTCAGTGCTATAGCAGTTGGTGTCACTGATTCAGTGCTGCTTTTTGTGTTTTTTTGCCCACTGAGTGGGTTTTTTAAATAAAAGCATTCACGTTTTCTAACAGTTGTTTGCTTGATTGTTAAAAATGATGATTTTCTGCGAAGTGATTTGTACGTCTCATCATTTGCATCATTTGCATGCATTAAAACACAGTAGTTGTTGTTCTGCACACACCATCAAGCACGGCCAGACATACCTTGCACGATAGACACTGACACACACATGCCGGTTGTACATGTTGTTAGCAATGTCTTTCATGCTCCTATCATTCATGCTCGTTGCTGCTATTGGTTCCACAACTTACACGCTGGTTGATCGCACTCGCTTGTTTTCGCTCAAAGCCATTGCGGTCGTGTGATTGTGACGCTCTATGCTGATTGCGTTATGACGCTCTATGCTGATTGCGTTATGACGCTCTATGCTGATTGCGTTACGACGCTCTATGTTGATTGCGTTACTAACGATTTTTTATATTTGCTACAGTGAAGTTTTTGGATGAGGGGACAACTCAGAATGCAATCATACATAAAAAGAACGAATTTCGCAGAAAAAGACCAAACAGTCAATAAAATATTTACACATCACAAGCAAAACAGTAAAAACACTACACAATAGTGGTAAACAGAAGGTATGACTCTGTAAAAATAATGGACCGTTGCAGAACGTTTTGCTTATCAACTGATGTATATAGACTTGTCAAGCGCCGACCGCTTCGCAGCCGTTTTGTGCATGAAAGGGGTATTATCGGTGTTCATTCGATACACCTTGACCTAACGGGAGTCGTTAGGGGGATCGATTTGCACTGGTGTTGGTGATCTAACGGGAGTTGTTACGGCAAATGATTGCGTCGATGTTGTTGATCTAACGGGAATCGTATGGGGATATTTCTGCACGAAATTCTTGGATCTAACGGGAGTTGTAATTGCGTGAAATATACACGCAATTGCGTTGATGTACCGGGGGATATAAGGGGTATGATATGCGCTATTGGGACGGCAATATAATTCGAATATAAATGCGACATTATGTATTGCACAGAAGTGTTCACACGTACCGTGTCAAACTCTACAGAGTTGGAATGTATATATATCGTGTCGAAACATGTCATGTCATATGTCTGAGTCGAAATATGAAATATGAACATGTACCATCACAGTGTCAAAATTTATCATGTGTCAAAACATACCATATCACTAACGTCACCGTGTTAGAATGTGTCATATTGATATTTATCGTGTTGAAACGTAGAGTGTCAAATATACTCGTGTTGAAATGTGTTGTAAAGAGTTTCAACTATACTCGTGTTGAAATGTGTTGTATAATTATGTGCGGTGTCACTGCTCACCATGTCGAAATGTGTCCGGTCGAAAAAAGTGTCAAAAATAAATAATTACGTTATGACATGTCGAAATGCTTCGTGTTGTCAAATAATATATACCAGTCAAAATGTACATTGTAAAAAAAGTCTGTCGAAAGAATGTGAAACACGGTGTCGAAATGCTTGTCAGCCACTAACAACACAACATGAAAGCGTTTACTATCATTCGATACGTCTGTGTCTTGCGCTTCCAACGCATCTACTTGCATGCTGTGGATCGCTCTGTGTGCATTGCAACTCGTGCTGTCGTGGAGCCACTCGTTGTTTTTCTCGTTTGCACAATGCGTGACTGAGCGAGAAATGCGTGTAAGTATAACGACTGAACACGTAAATACGAAAAAGTGCCTCGAAAACTATTCAAGATCAGACAGCGCACCAAAAACAAACAGCAAAACTGAGCATAATAACAGCGTGACATCTTTTTTCAAAAGAGTGCATAATCAGGGCCGTCGCACGCACGTACGCCACGCGAGCCTTGTGAAAACACGTATAGAGTAAATGACTTCCGTATCAAAATATTATAGCACTCATTCATACAAATTGGTCGCTGGTTCATAGTCGATCAGCACACTTCACAGTTGAAAAATAAACCTCACATTTGATCAGCAAACAAGCCATTCCAATGCACTGAGAAGATATTCTAGTATGATCAATTGCTTGCCGTCACGTCGTTTGATCTTAATGGATTGTAAACGTATTGTCTTCGTCACTCAAAAGGTCTAATTTGAATTGCAAGTTGACGTATTTATTGGAGGCTCGCTAAATTAGACCCCATTTGTGTACTTCAGACTGCATGCGTGTCTCCAATATAGGAATACGTTGAATATTAAGAGTCGATCAAGTGCGTTTTAAGAACAAACGCTCCGTTTGCCCACTATAGTATGGGCAAACACTCTCGTTTTGGCGTAAATTTAACGCAGCTGTCTAAACGCATGGTGACAGTCGCAACTGGGCGAACAACAAAGCGGTGATGTTGCACTTTCGTCCGCAGTGTCAAGCGATAAAGCACGACGTGACTACCACAAAACAGCTCGACATGCCCAAGTTCACAACGCAGATTGAGCTGACGGAGATCGGATGTATGTATGCAGCTGCCACTTATGCTCTTTACATCCAACAGAGATGGATTTACCATAAATACACCCTATTTACACTCCGATTTATGACCAATTTGGCGACTGATTTACGCTTATACCGGACTGTTCTGATGTGGACAAAACTTCTGGCGATCACAATAGTTGCTGGTGTTATGCAGATCACCTAATATAGCGCATACTGAATATATCATGACACTCAATCACTAACTTGATTAGCTCGTTTGGAGCTGCTTATCAACTGATCAAAGCCTGTAACGCTCTAAAATACGGCGATTGGGTTTGTGTCTATTTTGCAACTGATATACGAATACGTTGTCCAATTTGGTAAATGCCAATTTACTGCTGTGACGCGTCCCGAGTCACAACGCAAAACTCCCTTGGTTTTCGCGCTAGCGCTGCTGCATAAAGCGTCGTCAAACGGAACCACGTGGTTGGTGTCTGTGACAGTGCTTCCCATCGTCGTCGTCATGTAGCTCGATTGAGCTTGGACCTGTGACGCGCATTGCACACGCCTGGCGTTTGAAGTCGTTCTCTCGGCGGTAACTAACCACGTTGTTCTTGTGGTCGCCTCGCGCTTCGCTCGCATTCAGCTGCGTTTAACACCGCGCATCATTCGAGCGCATGCGACGACCAGCTTCGAGTGATTGTATTCGTGGTCGTGGAAACGAAGCACAGCATTCTATGTGCATGGGAGAATGACAACTCGTCGTGTTGTTCATGCGAGAACGAAGTGCATATGCTCGTGACTCTCGATCTACTTGGTACTTGGTGCTACTTTCTACTCGTGGCTTCGTATTTCTACTACTCTACTTACTACTACTACTACTACGGGTGGTCTTATAAATACATGTTGACACTATTCGAGCTGCTCAACTCTCGAGCAGGTCGCCAATTGGATGGGCAGTCGTGCACTCAATGAGCAGCGTGTGCGCAAAGTGCTCGAGGAGCTTGCAGCGCTCGTGCAAGTAGCTCAACTCAAGGCGATTGAACCAGCGACTTGTCGCAACAAGCACCTTCCACGCTGCGTGCGTGTCACGAAACTCGCTCGTGCCGATCGTACTCACGAACCGCGCAATCGCCGAGAAGCGGCGCCACCGACTAAAGTACCGACCATCGAGCTGCGTCTCAACGAGGTACTCGGCGTGCTGTGCGTGTGTGTTGCGGGACTCGACAATCCGGAAGCTCCGGATCTGGAGCTTTGCTGCAATGTGCCGGTGAGATGGGAGTACGCGCAGCCACGCGTGGCGACTCAGTGCGTACGGCGCGTCAAACACTGGCCGCAGTGGCGGGAACGTCCGGCAGATCTCGAATGCGCTCGAGAGCTCGCGGTTCAGCAGTGGTGCGTGGCTCAAACTGTGGCTACCGCTGCGGCTGCGTGACCCATTGCTGCTGCATGTGCGTGCAAACGCTGACGGCAGTGACGCGCGACGACCAGCACCGGTGCCGCAAAGCAGCTCAAGGCCACCGCCACAGTGCGTGTTGTCGTCGTTCTGGTCGTCAAACTCGTCAAAGTCCTCGAACCAGCCCCACTCAAAGCCAGCGTCGTCGCCATTGCCACTGTCGCCACTGTCACGATCGTCGTCGTCACCATCACATTCGTCGAGCGACGTCGACGCGTCGTCAGCGAGTGGCAGCTCGCGGTCCTTCTCGAGTGCACGAAAGTGTGCGCGTGACGGCGGTGTGAACGCCGCCTGGACGTCCGTGACCTGCTCGCGGCACACAGGGCACTGCGTCCCCGACTGGATCCAGCGCTTGATGCACTTGGCGTGGATGCGGTGGCCACACTCGGTCAATTGCGCGTCAACGTCGTCAGCGAGGCACACAGGGCACGTCTCGCCAAACTGCATGCCGACGTGCCGCGCGCCGCGCGCAATCTCTTCGGCCCGTGCGACGATGAACTGCCGCCGCGCAGCGAGTTCAGTGTCGAACGACTCGAGTCGCTCGCTGTCGCCACCGTCAGCGACGACCGACTGGAGCGATGCGCTCGTCTGGAAGTGGTAGGCTGTCGTTGGCTGCATTGCGAGTGTTGAGCTGCTGCTGTCGATGTATTGCGAGTAGTCGTCGTGCAGCGGTTTGTCGCTCATGCTTTTGCGCAGGCCAGAGCGCACGCTGTTCTTGCGCCGCATCGCTTTGCTCTGTGCGCTGCTGTTGCTACTGTGGGTATTGTTGTGGCTGTTCGTGTTGCTGGGTGGTGCTGGGTATGCAGCGACGTGTTTGAGTGCAGTCGCAGTTGTCATCGTCGTCGATCGCGCTTCCCAGATGCGCGCCGTCGTCAGCAGTTGCGCTGCGACTGGCGACGCGCCGGTCGCGACGACGGGCTCCATGGCGTCGAGCGCCATCGCGTCTGGCGTGTGTTTGTGTGTCTGCTCTCGCTTATGTGGCGCGCGAGAGGGCCGGAAGCATGCAACTCAACTCGTACGTGCGTCTGGCTCGCGCAATCGTTCAGTCGCTCGTTGTTGTTGTTGTTGTTGTTGTCTGAGACGAGAGAGAATGGAGAATGGACTTGGTGGTGTTGAATTCGCAATTCGCCTCCTCGTTGCAGTCGAGCGGGACGACAAGACAACCCAACCCACTCAAGAGCTCTCTATTCAGCACGAGATGCAGATGCCCCGTCTGTCGTCGTGCTCTAAATAGAGCGCCTTATCCCCACTATGTTTAGCTTGAATGCGACTATTTTAGCTCACTGCGATGGTGGCTATACAAGCCCGCTCTCTTGCATCTGAAAATGTTGTTTTCAGGTTGTTTTCAGCGCGTTGCAAACGACTGGAGCTCGATGCAAAAGTGCAAGGACGTGCCAATCGCAACAGCAAATCTGCAGATTGGTCGTTGCTGTCGTCGCCTCGCTTGATTTGCCCACGTCCATGCCGCTGTTTGCCATCGCAAGTCTTCACTTGAGTGAGTCGCTGTTGCAGCTGGGTCGGGACTTGATTTATCACGTTCGGTGCGTGTTGTGCCTCCAGATGGCATGCTGCTGCTGCGACAGCATCATCTCCAAGCCAGCACACTGCTGCTGCTGGGAGAGAACGTTTGCTCACGTGCACTTTCTCCACCAGTATCTCGCACCCGCACACTCAAGCGAGAACGCTCGCTCGGCTGCTACTGCGTGGTCCATCAGCGCGACCTTCACATCGAAAAGCTCGCGTCAAAATTGTCAACTGCGCACTCGTTCTCAATCTCCTCTCTCTCGCGCGCATTGCGCATCACGTTGAGTATTTGCTGAGCACTTGAAGTTGTTCTTAGTCCGAACTTCTGTTGCTTTGAGGACGATGGTGTGCAGTCACAACAATTGCTATCGATGGGGAAGCAACAAACCGAGTGCAGTTGCATGGAGCAAGCGAGAGAATGCACACGTAGGACGAGTGACTTGCCAGCGAGAAGCAGTTCAGTCTGTCTATTTGTCTGGCAAAGCAGCTCGACATTGCGCATGTTGCCTCGACTTGATCGCGCTCAGTCGTCAATGCCAAGTCACGCCAAGACTCTTGATCGCAACGCAACACGACGCTAACAAGCGAACAAGCACTTCTTGCAGAACGCATCACCTCCCATGACGTTCGAACCTCAGGTGAATATTTTAACAACCACGGCAACGACGACGAACGGGACCACCGCTGTCACGCCGCGATGCGGCTTGCTCCACTCGTTCGACACCTTGCGTGACAGCAGTGCCCCCCCGTAGCGCCCGCATTCGACCTCATCTCACATGACCTGGCCGCTGATGATCACGCTGCAGCAAGCACGAATTTTCAGACGCCATGCTGACTTCGTCTCGACCATCACTGCACTTCCCGACTTGCTTGCACACGCATCTAGCGTTGCTAGTCGGTGTGTGTTCCTGGGCGAGCATGATCACAAGTTCGCTCGACCATCAACTGAGAACGTGCGATGCCGCTCGGATTTGCGCGAGCTTGGAAAGCTGCTGCGTACTAGCTTCTTGTGTGCCTTGAGCTCGTATGCAGCGACGCAATTGACACACTCGGCGGCAATGGCAGTAGCAGTACCCACTTCACCAGATGCGTCAATGGGATGATGATACGATGTTGCTGCTGACCGCGAGAGGTCTCGCTGTCGTGCGCCAGTGCTGTTGAGCTGCCCACTCCACTGTGCGCAAAATTTCCATTGCAAGCAAGCTGGATGATTACAACCAAACTCGTCGTTCGCAACTGACTACCGACTTGCGTACTGCGTGCTGCTTTCCACCTGGATGCGTGTCAAGCACTCGATCATCGCATGTAGTTTGATCAGCTCATCGCGTCGCAACTTCGCACCTGTAGCCACTTTCGTGCGAGGTTTCTGTGCGAGCATGCACTTGTATGGCCTTTGTGACCAAGTACTGCCGTCCGTGAGCTGCCGTCCGTGAGCTGCCGTCCGTGAGCTGCCGTCCGTTACGTCGCTGATACTTTATGCAGTATACTTGGCCGTCTTCAGCACGCACTTTCGTCGCTGGAACCAGAGCTTCGACAACTACGCTCGATCACGACTCCACAGTCAGTATGAATGCCTCGCTTGCGCTTGCTTCGAGCCGAGACACACGCATGCAAACACACACGCACGCATGAGCTCAAGAAGTCGTCTCACATAGATCGTTGGGCTAGAGATGCCAGTTTCAACATCACATGTTGCCTTTGTCACATGCATTCTGGACTTGCTCGCATCTGGCGTTGCCGTGTGGCTCGCGCTCGATGCGCACCACGAACTCGGCGCGCACCCAGCCGAGACCGACGCCAGGCACGACCTCGCACACGGACCCGTCGGTCTTCTCGCAGATTGCTTCGAGTTCGCTTTCGTCAATAAACGTGTCGATTCACACGGGCTTGGTCGACGAACCGGTCTTGAACACCTGGACGTGCGCACCTGCCATGACGATGCACACCATCAGGTCGGTCGTCGCAGCAATGTCGTCGCATCCAGTCTCGTTCTTGTCGTTGTACATGACTTTGACGCCAGGTGCGCAGTGCCTTGATGAACGTATCAATACTGTCTGGAGTATGCTACACATGCCCGATGATGCGCAGCTTGTACCACGCCGCGAAACGCTTCGGTCACCAGTAGAACGACAGCCAGCGCCAGCAGTCGAGATAGTGCTCCAGTCTGAGTTCACGATGGTCTCTCGCTTGGTACATTGTCGTGCCGTCCGTGAGTGAGCTCCTGTAGCGTAGCGCTGAGAAGCGCACTGCGAAAAGCTCGGCGCAGACATGGATGCCAGTTATGCATACCTTGCTTAGACGCGACAGCAGCACATCGGAGCCTGAAGGCGATAATACAACAGCAGCAGAGTCCTGCTCGCAAACGCTGGCGGTCTGCAATCAAGATTTATCGTCCGATACACTACTATGAATAATGAACCTACATCAGTTTTCAATGAACTTTTGATTGTTTCCAACAAAATTCTCTTGTGTGAAATCCCGACTCGAATTAACAAAAACAAGCACAAATCTAACACATCAATTAGCAAAAAATCATTTCATTCATCGATGCTGTCGCGTGTAGCTAAGCATCTGTTGTCCCAATGTACGATCTCATGGACCAACTTTAGCTCATTTGCCAGTGCATCGCTGCAGCGGAGATAATCCAATCTTCGTCAACGACCGTGTTAGTCACCTTGACATCGAGAGGAATATAATTGTACTCACGCTTGTGTGATGCTTTTGATATTGCTGTGTGTTTGATGTGGTATTTGTGCCGAGCAACCAACGCACATCATCGCAGCTCTAACCTGCAGAAAGGTTAGCGTCTGTAGGAGCACGAGAGTAGGGCTGAAGACAACAGCTGCAGCGCCGGCGACAGGGAACAGAGTGCCGCCCGTGATGGTACTCGGTACCGAGAGGGCGGTGATGCCAGGGATCGCTTGCGACCTTCACGATAGGCGCATGATGGCGCTGGAAGATCGTTGGAGGTTGACGTTGCAGTTGAGCGGCAGGAACCGAATGAGATGTGGCAGCGCGAGGGAGTGAATAGCAAGACCAATGCAATAGACAGGCAGGATCTCAGTCCTAGATCTGCGCGCAAGAAGGCACAAGTCAACGAGACAGTAAACTAGGGACGTACGTGTATGCAAGTGTGTTGTAGATTGGACATGCGGTGTCCGTGATGTGGTGTCTACGTTAGCATGCTGGACGCAGAACGTGAGTGATCCACGAGAGAACAGAGCTTACAGTAGGCAGCACGTCTGAGGATCGCCGAGCAGGGCACTAAGGTCGGCGTGACTGCAAGTACTTTGGCCGCATGAGTCATCCACTTGAGGGCGATCAGAGTGGTGTCAGCGTGAGTCGCGTGAGGCAACAAGGACACTGAATCACAGGAGAAATAACAACGGAATGAGACTGGATGTCCATCAGAGCGCCGATTCCGATGCTGACGTGACTTGTTTGCTCTGTTTCGGTCTGTAGGTGACTCTCGCACCTGTCAGACTTAATCTATTATATCTGAATGTGCATTCTCTCTCTCTTACCTGAACGCAGACACTTGTGCCCGCGATGCCGTGGGACAGTTGGCTCACAGTGCGGTAATGCACTCTCTTGGCTTGTATCTTGACATCGTCTTTGTATTCATCTGGGACGCCGTGCTGCTGCGAGCACATCAGGAGCGCAATCAGGGTGCTCATCATCTGCGGCTTGGCGATCTCCATAGCGATCCGCGTGGCGTGAGGCCACAAAATCGTATAGCCATCACACCACCATTTTCTCGCACGTCAAGAGGAATGAATTTGCACAGGTAAGGTAAAAATAAGAGAAATATAGAAACATCTGGATTAAACCGATTGCACGTTAGTATACCGATTGCAATTTGCAATCGTTCACATGATCACGTATTTAGTAAACGCAATTGTTTACGGCCACCACACACGTTCCTTGCTTGTGTCATCGTGACAGAATCGAACTAAGAATGTTTTCAATCATGTTTAATGATATAATCCAGTGTAATTTTTCACCTGTAAAAACATTGAAATAAAACTTCCATGTCGAAAACAAGTAACCACAAAAATACACTAGTTAAGGATCATTTCCACAGAAGCTGCGCTTTATAAAGTGACCGCCAAAAGTCTTGGGTAAAATAAAAAATGTGAATATTAAAGTGTTTGTTTCGGTCGCGAGAAAACAATTTTATTTACATTAGTAAAATTTGTTAATATATCGTCATATTTGCAGAAATGCAGTTGTAATCGATAAATGAATATTCTGTGACGTATTTCCGGTAAATCAGTATCCTAGTTTTGACTCAAAAACCAATAGAATAGTATGGTGCAACTGCACAAAATTACAGAGTGACCAAAAAATATTACGTGCCCCGAATTACAGACTTGCCCCCTAATCGCAAGCATGTCAGAACGCATCCAAACAACAGATTGAACGAGGAGTCAGACGTATAAGTTAATAGGCAAAGCCAATCAACGCACCTTAATCATATTCATCATGTCACATAAATTGCATGCATGTTCTTTATATTGCTCACCACGTCCTCCAAATTGCAAGCCATGTTCTACACAAATTGAACACCATGTTCCCAGTTTTCACAGTACGTTTCTCGTTTTGCATTCCATGTCCTTTGAATTGCATTCTCGTTCCAATATAATGTAGTCCGAATTGCAAACATGCTGCCTGATTTTTATTGCAAGCAGGTTCTATGAATCGTACACCATGTCACCCGAATTGCACACATGCTCTCCGATATGCTTAATATGTACCCCGTTCTCACATCTTCCATTTTCCACATTTTGCATGCCTTGTCCGTTGTATTGCACTTGCGTTTTCTGTATCGTACAGCATGTATGCTGCTGTGTAAGGAAATATGTTCAGATAGCTCTTCGACGCAGCTCTATCGCATTGCCATGCCTGTGTAGCACGTTTCCATAAATGCATGATGACCAGTGCTGTCGTCTATATAGCACAACAAGTCGATGCCACCCTGTGGACGTATATAGCAGAAGCAACCTTTCTTACTTAATGACACCTATCGCTCGCTAGCTGTGGCACACTTAACTAAGGAATAGTTTCCATAACACCTCTCACGACATGCTCACAATTCACATCAGCCGAGAACTGATATGGGAATGAACACATGATTTCAGGCTTCGATACAGATGACTGCATGGATCATCCGAATTTTGTGTGACCGTGTGTTTCAAGCGAATTAGTTCTGTGATCACTTCGCACTAGTTAGTGATTCTTGTCGATCTATCGAATTGCTGTGCACAAATCGGCACTGTCCCTGTTTTTGCACATACGAGGTGTCTTATTGTTAAATCTTCATTAATGCATTCTGCTGTGTTTAGCGATTCTGACAGTCAATAAGTAGGAGTTTTAGTCGGACAATTGAATAACAAGACAATCAACATCGTTTGTGCGTCTTTATTCAATTGTTAGTCGTAATATTGCATATATATTATGTATCGTTTTGCAACACAAAAATCGTTTCTATTTTTTATGGTGATGAATTCTTGCTTGTTTTGCAAAGAAAATGACAAAGTTCTTGCGAGGTCTACTGTATATACTCCTTTTTACGAGTAAAATCATATCCAGATCCAGTCACTTTGAACCCTCTCCAGCGTGGCTGCTGCTGACTCGCGCTTGTTTGTCCTTAATATTATCGCTACTCAGGTCTACCAGAGGTGAATCAGCTAGACTGTCACACATCCACATAGCCAGACAGCCAACGCACCTCGAAGTGAGAACGACGTCCGAGCACGAGGCAGGCGACGTGTTCGAGGCCGCGGTGGCGCTGCTGCAGTGCGTGCTGCAACATCAGCGTCGACCAGCAGTTCACGACCACCAGCGCAATGAAGAAGCTTGAATGACTTGCCGATTCGTTTAAAACTCATTTATATTCAGTATCGTACATGAAATTTCAAGCTGCATTATCGTCAATAAAGTTAGAGGTCACACAACGTTACTTTGTTTTCAATATCGTGCAACCTTACTTTGTTTACGATACCGTGCAAGCTGTAATGCCAAGTTGCACGGCCATACTTTGGTTAAGAAGCGTGCAAGTTCGATCCAAACGGCATTACTGTAAAATTGTTTGCTGTGAGGTCCATGCGACAACGTACATAACGTATACGAACAGCAGTCAGTAGACAGCAGAAACGGCTTCACCAACATGCACACCGACACACACACAGGAGTCGCTCATGAGCGTCAGTGCAAATACAGCAACGAACGCATACATACATATACACAAACGTATACAACAGCGTCTTGACAATCGCATCTTGGTACTCTTCGTACTACCTTTGTTTCACACTTCGACGCACGCAGCAGTGAGTGGATGTGTCCAAGTGCACTCGGTTCATTTCTCTTGCGTGTGGAGCAGCAACCTACACGCAAATGTTGCTCGCTACGACGGATTCTCCCTGCATCCTAGCCAGGCTTCCTCGCTCGGGTCGCAGCGGACACCAACACCCTTGGCGATATGTTGCATCCGCACTAGTTGCGGAAGCGGGTCGCTCGTGCACGCAATCGGCATCATTATGCTTGCATAGCACATCCCAGTCTGGTTCCCGGATGTGATGCACTGTCGGTACTGCACGCCGCTGCAGCTCACCACGTCTTGCTCTTGTTGATATATGTCCGGCCTGATCAGCGGAGGCATCCACGAGAGGCACGCCGAAAAGCTGAACCTGTCAAATAACTGGCGCGTCGCGTCGGTCGCGACCTTGTCACTGCGGTTCACCGGCAGGCACGTGACAGGCGGCTTGTTCCATGACGGATCGATAATGCACGCCGCGTTGTTCAAGTCGCACGGGTTGCCCAGGAAGCCGTTGCAGCACACTGGCTTGGGGTACAACATCGCAAAGCTCTTGAGCTTTGTGAGCGGCGCCATGTCTGGAAGCGAGTCAAGCTGGAACAGTTGCACCAAATCGAGACGCTCGAGCTTGACAAGACTCGTGAAAGCTGGTAGCTCCTCTAGAATGGTCATGAATGCGAGTGTCATTGATCGCACGTTCACGAGCCCGTCAAAGCTCGGGAGCCGCCGCAGCTTTTGGTGAACGCCGAGATGCAGGAACGTGAGCGCGTGCATGTCTTCAAAGAGGTTGTCGGGCAGCGACGTGAGGCTCCCACCATCCAGCTGACCCTCGATGTGTCTGTTCGCATTGTACGTGAGAGCGCACAAGAGCGTTATCAGCAAGTTGGGCGTTCTATCAAGCATCAGACGACTGCATCACATCAAGCATTACGCTCGCTGCTACGTCTATGCATACGTACAGGAACTCGAGCTCCGTGAACTCCTGGACCCAGTCTGGCAGCGTCTCCGTGTGCGTGTAAAACAGTTGGCTGTGCGATATATGAAGCAACACATACAAGCACATACGATTAGATACGTAGGCATAGACATACAGAACCTAGTGTCAACCAACATATAAACACTGGCAACCACGCAACCACACTCGTACGAGTCCACACATATACACACTGTCACCGCATCGCATCGTTCTCACATGTGCTTCATGTGCTTGCAGCGTCGCAGCTCATCCGGTAGCACTGGAAGGTATCGGTTCGTGAGCTGCACGGTCTTGAGTGTCCCTGCCGCTGCGAGCTGCGCTACTGTACTCGTGACGTCGCGTGGATGCAGCCATACGTCGAACGTCTTTGGCGCAACGTCGCCGTCGATGAGCGTGATGCACGGACACTGCGCGTTGTCACCGATCCACTGGGAGGCGTGCACGATACACTCGGGATGCGGTGCGCACGCCGCGTTTGACGACACCACGCTCATGGACACGTACACCACGACGCCGACGCCGACTGCTGCGAACAGCAGCGCTACAGGGTGGCGATACGGGTACACACTTGCGTAACTGCGCTTGCGCTGCCGAACGAGTGATGTGAGCGTCGTGATCTGGAAGCACAGCGAGAGGTTCGTGCCAACGCGCGCAAAGAAGCTCGCAGCCGACTCGATACGGAGCGAGTTGAGGCTGTTGAGTACGTTGGCTGTCGCGACAGGATCAGCGACGGTGCGCGCGAGTCGCTCGAACTGCCCGGGTCCGAAGACATCGAGGTTGATCGCGTACAACGCACTGTCGAACTCGAACGTCTTGAGGCAGTACATGAGCACGGTCATGGGAAAGCCAACCGCAATGAGGAACGCAAACCTGTCAGATCGAGTCAGCAGCGCATCAGTGATAGTTGCTTCGGCGCACATCCCAGAACAGACATATTGTAGCGAGGCATGAACTCACATAGTATCGACAGCGACTTGTAGCAGTCCCGACTCGAGTCGCTTCAGACAGATCATCAGCACGCATGCCACGGCGTTGAGAACGATGATCGACGTGAGCAGAACGATCAGC
>JAADWX010000526.1:0-20028 GCA_023336405.1 Globisporangium echinulatum | reverse complement strand
TTTTGTGGCCGGAGCAGCAGTGCTCTCGACTTGGCAAATTCAAAAGTGAGACACAGAATCGGAGATCGGGGTCCACAAATGAGGTCACCAACTGTGCGATTGAGCTGTATAAAACATGAATCAGTGTTTTAAACACCGTCGACCCTCAACAGCCACACATTACATCTACATACAAATACACAGTAAAAATGAGTCGCAAAACGCCGACAACTCGCAATGGGCGATCATTCACGTTATCTCACGGCTAGAGCGCACTGCTCTGGTGCCACAGCAAGCGGCAATGATCCATGTAAGTGTTTGTATATGCATTTGCATACATACCCGCGTCGATCAGCGAGCGTCGCACCTGGCAAGCGTGTGCCCTCAGCGGCACACCTTCGTGCAAATGAGATCGGCAAACTGTTTGATAGTTTGTGCGTTTGTGCGCATGCTTGCGCGTGAGTGTATGTGACGAGTTGCGTGCACTAAACATTGTGTGCGAGGCGCCTTGTGCGCCGAGCAAGTAACATTGTTGTTTGGCTGCAACACTTGTCGTGTACATCCTCGCGCACGCATGAGTGTATGAGCGAACTTGCCAGCTCGTATGACATTGATGTGATTTTCAATTAAAGTGTGTGGTACTTCCTAGCGCTGTATGGTTAACAGTTGTGTCACTCATGTAATCGATCGACAAGTAATGCGACTATGCGTATGAAATGATGTTTTGGAGTGCATGTGTGGGTGTCAAAGCGATTGAAGACGGACGGCCTCATCCCAACTCGTGCCACCAACACCAAGCTGCAACTAAGGCGTTAGCGGTTACACATGCTGCTATCGTCTGAGCGTAAGGTGTCAGCTAGGGTGTTTGTGCATGTGTATGTGAGTGAGTAAGTTTTAGTTTGTGCGCGTGATGTATTTAAATGCCGATCAATGAAGAACGAGCAAGTGCTGTGCGGCAACGCCTGCACCGAATGCATTGAGATCGATGATGTGATTGAATGTCCAACGTGTGAGTTTATATGCATGAGAGCAACTTCCTTTATGCCTGTCCAGTCGGCGCCAAGATGTCCTGTGTCGATCGTGGCGCGGGGTCTTTGATCCGCTCGAAGCGCAGCAGAAGCCGATGCTCTACGATCATGCTGTCCAGCTCGCCGGAGCGATGAAGGCGCCGCAGCTCCTTCAGCACAGTGCCGTAGCGTGACGCGGTGAACGACCGCGCGTGAAGGTGCCGGAGAAGCGCCGCCTCGGCTGCACCACCGGTCCATGAACGCCGAGCTCGACTCGTCAAGCTCAAATCCTGTAGTAAGGAAGAGCTTCAGGTACGCGACAGTGAGGCGTGCCTCTGAGCGCCTCTTGCGATCGCCACCTTCCCACATGCGGGGGGCCTACGTGTATCACGCGTACCACAGACGCCGAAGTCGTTTTCCCGTCGCATGAGCTCGACTCGTTTGCAGATCGCGCACTTTGGCTGAGCACCGCCGCCCACGCCACCAAGTCGATGTCGCTGTATCCGGCCGCCCGCACACTTGCCTATACCCGAAGGATGACTGGCGCATGCTCGTTCAGCGCCTTGATGAGCGAGAACTGCAACACGAGCGTTGCAGTCAGCGTCGCCAGCACCGCTGAATCGACGTTCAGTCGGCGGGTACCGTGGCCGAAGCACGCACCGAATAGCACCCGTTGCAGCCGCTCTAGTCATCGCGTGTGCAGCTGTCCAGCGATGCAGCGCAGACCGATGACGGCATCTCATCGGGACCCCATCCACTCAGCACACGAGCAATCTTGCGGTCTTCCTTGGGCGTGTTAAAGACGTACGTGAAGCCTCGGTTGGCGGAGCTCATGTTCCATGCCCCTCTGTCCAGAATCCACTGCGCCGAGAGCCGGTCATCGCCGTTCGCGTGCTGCGCACCGCCGCGCCTGAATGGGTGAGAGGTTAGAGCGCGTGCAGCAAGCTCCTGCGGCTCGACGCGACGGCACAAACGGTTGATGTAACCGTGCACCCCCACTTCCGACTTCAATTTGCTCGGCCCCTTCGTTTGCGACGTCGGCGTGACGGCATGGGCAACGCCAAGCGGGTCGACGGCGAGCAACTCGTGAAGCGGCATCTGCGGATCGACGGCTGCTGCAACCGGTGCGATGAGCGACGGCAGCTGGCTGAGCAGCGTACTGGACGGACTCTCTTGCATCGCGAGCGCTACCGATAGCGCTGCGAGCGGACACGCGAGGAAGCTTGTGCGGTCGGGAACGAGTATCAGCCCCTGCTCTTGAGATGTCTTCACGCGTAGGAGTCGTACGTAGATAGCGCCGTCGGCAGCCATGGACACGTGCTCTTTCTGTAGAAAGGCGAGGTCGGACGCGCGACCGAAGCAGTGCCACATAAGGCACAGCAGCGCAATGTCTTGATAGTCGCGGGAGCTTGAAGCAGATGCATACAGACTCTGGACTAATATACTTAGGTCTTCCTTCCTACACGACGGCGTCTTGTTTACTTGCCCTCCCTAAACCCGCTTCTGGCAGTGCCATTCGAGCGTCTTACCCTTCCGCATCAAGTCACCCTCAGTGTGATCACGCAGCTGTGGAAATTTGCCCAACAGCCACAGCTTCACATGTCGATAGTACAACATCACCGAGTTCTTTGCGAGCGGCTTACCGTCCTTGCCTACTTTGTATGCAAGATGTAAACCGAACCTGTCCATCACCGCCACTAAGCGCGCGCCTGACGGGTCGCCTTGGATGCTCGCGTGAACGTAGTCCTCGCTGACATCATGCTCCCTAAGGAACCGCGCAAACGCACTCACCGCATGGCGCGCGCCTTCTGAGAGTTCGCAGGCGCGAGCGAATCGAGGCTCATTGCAGCAAGGCAGATCGAGGTATGGATGCAAGCAATCCACACACATTAAAGTCACACGTTCTGGCGTTTAGTGTAAAGTACACCACTCCTGGCTGTGTGTCCTATTTGTCCGTTCGGTTATGGTATTTCAAAAATATGCGTTTGACTTGGATTGTGAATGTGCATATATATATTTTCGAATCGATTCCGACAATATGTGTCCGAATCGTCCGAATGCGATAGCAATTTTTTGATTGGCTAAAATTCAACTATTACAGTATTTGATTGGCTCGCTAGAAGCGCGCACTATTTGAGATGTCCGAATGGTTAGCATATTCATCAGTATCAAAGCGTTTGCCACCAAAATAGTGTAAGCTGAGTTTCAGTCTCAATTTTTGCACACCTTCTTTGTTGTGTCCAACGTGGCTGCGACGGTTCAGGGTTCCAGGTGCGAACGCAGTTTCCCTTCTTCTTTCATCCAAGCCATTCACAAATCAACGCACACGAGCTCGACGCGCGACACCAGTGACAACATCTCGACAGCATGGGCTCTCGACGCGACCTGTTCGCCCCAAGCGGCACTGGCCAAGGCTACTCGCGCAACAACGTCTACTACGAGACATCTGCGCCAATGCCGTCACCGCCACAACTGCAACAACAACATTCGCGTCACGCCACCAACGCGTCATTCTTCCAAGCACCTCCAATGCCATCACAACCACAAACGTCACCAGCGTACGGCCATGCTGGTGGATACTACCGCAGCGATAGTAGTAGCAGCATCTCAAGCAACAGTAGCGGCTACGCAATGGCGTACCCAGCAGGAGCAGCACAGCCAGTTGCGCCGATCATGATGATGCCACAGCAGCAGCAACCACCGTATTACCCATCGCCATCACAGCAGTTCGAGCAGCAGCCATCGCTGCACTGGAGCAAGACGCTCTCGGCGCAGATCGACGCGAACATAGCTGTGCGGCGTCCACCAAGCGCTGTCTCGACCGCCACTGCTGCTACAGCTGCGATAGTGTCGCCTACGAGCAGCAGCACGAGCAACAGCAGCGAATCGAGCGACGTGATGTGGGAAGCACGCCGTGCACGCGAACGCGCCGAACAGGAGGCCGAGCAAAAGCTCATTGAGGCGGTCTGCAAAGCGTCGCTGCTCGAATACAATGAGAACGAGCGCGCGCAGCAGCAGTACGAGCAGGCGCTCGCCGCGAGCGGCGTCGACCTCGCAACTGGCTCGTCAAAGCTCGCGCTCGAACGGACCGAGGCCGAAAACCGCAAGCGCGACGCGATGCAGCGTGTGATCGACAGCAAGCAGCGCGCACAGCAGATGGCGACGAAAGCGCGCGCGGCGACCGAGCAGTTCGAGCAAAAGCACGCCGAGCGGCTTGCCAAGCAAGCTGAACTCGACGCCCTGACGCTCCAAAGCGAGCGTGACGCTGCATTGCTCGCTGTCCAGGCGAAGAAAGACGCGGCGATCCGCAAGCGCGAGGACGCTGAGCGCCGAGCGCAGGCGGCGCGCACCAAGGCCGACGCGATGCGGCAGCGCGCGATCGATGCCGCGCAGGTCGTGCGCGCGCA
Organism: Globisporangium echinulatum; assembly: GCA_023336405.1. NCBI lineage: Eukaryota > Oomycota > Peronosporomycetes > Pythiales > Pythiaceae > Globisporangium > Globisporangium echinulatum. The sequence continues at coordinate 15,635 of JAADWX010000526.1, read as the reverse complement.
GTCACGCAAGCAGATCGAGACTGAATTGAGTCTTGAAGAGCAGCAGCGGCAACGCGAACTGCAGCACGCGCTTGCAGCGCTTGAGCGCGAGAAAACCGACGCGCGCGCACGGCGCGAAGCTGCTGCGTTGAAAGCGCAGGACGCGCAGCGCCGCGCCGACGAGTTGCGATTGCGCGCGGACCAGGCGCGACAGAACTTGGCGACTGGCGCGCGGCCGCCGTCGTCGTCGGCTGCGTAAGGTATGGTGGATTCAGCTGTGGCTTCAGTGGGTAAGGACCGTGCGCGTAAAAGCGTGGAGTAGCAGCAGGGGCAATTGCGTCCGTCTAGCACTCAACTGGCTACTGTCTATGAAGTTGGTCGAATGCGGAGTTCATTTAAGTTAATAGTAAGCACTTCGGACCTCCTGCTCGTGTGTGTGTGTCATCCGCCTTTACTCACGCTGCCTCAAGACACGCGAGGTGCGTTGGGCAACTTGCAGCAGCAGCAGCTGGTGTCACTTTGGCAGTTGCGTCGTCGAAACTGCCGCTCGTGCTGTCGGTCGCACTCGCGCTCATACTCGACAGAACGTGCGCATTAGCGTCCTTCTGTGGCGACTTGCTCGCGAGCGACGCGCGTTTGCATGGCTCAGCCAATGACGACGGTGTGTTGTTCTCAGTCTTAACGAGCACCAATGGCGTCGGCTGAGCAGCGTTGGCGGCCGGAAGCTTGAACCAGCCGTACGCGAGGATGTCCTTTACGGTCGGCCGGAGCTGCGGGTCAAACACGAGCAGCGCTTTGAGCAAGCCCTTAACTTCATCGGTGACGTGCGTTGGGTACGCGATCGCATTGCGGTAGATCTCGTCGCGCAGTGTCGCAAAGTCGGAATCGTCAAACGGCGCGCAGCCTGTAAGTAGCGCAAAGATGAGCACGCCGACGCTCCAGACGTCGGCCGGGCCGCCAAAGAAGCCGCGGCGGCGCGGTGTCGAGTGGAGAAACAGCACTTCCGGACTGCAGTACAGCGGCGTGCCGCAGATCGTGTCGAGCGTTGCGCCCGGTGCTGCGACTTCCGAGAGCCCAAAGTCAATGAGCTTGATGTCGTCGGTTGGTGTAATGAGCACACTAAAATAGGGACAACGACAATACAAACAGTGTCAGTCAACTAAATAGACCAACAAGGAAATCACCACTATCGGGACCCTACATTAGGCACACAACGTACTTTTCGAGCTTCAGGTCGCGGTGGTAGATGTTGCGGTCGTGGCAGTACTGCAGCGCTGCGAGCAGCTGGCGGAACACATGGGCAGCACGCGCTTCCGACATCTTGCCGTGCGCGAGCAAGTGCTCGAGCAAGTCGCAGCCGTCGACAAGCTCGTGGACAATGCAGATCCGGTGCGACGTCTCGTACGCGCCCATGTACTTGATGATGTTTGGGTGCGCGAGCGAGCGCGAGATCTCGAGCTCCGAGACGACCTTGAGCAGCCGCCGGCGCACGCGGTGCACGGCTTTTTCGCGCACAAAGTCGCCGTCCGCGACCATCGAGCGCCGCACGTCGATCATCGCAGCTTTGTCAAACACTTTGACAGCGACCTCTTCGCCCGTGCGCGTGTCGACTGCTGCGTACACTTTCGACGTCGCGCCGCTGCCAAGCAGCCGTCCGAACGTGAGCTGTTCGTTGACACGGTGGTAGCAGTGTGAGAATCGATCGATGCGCTCAACGAGTGCGATAGGTGCGCATACAAGCAAGTGACAAACACTCACGACACAGTATGGGATATATAGATCGACGTACGCGTTGCTGCAGCTCGTCTTCGCTGATCATGTCGCCGATGAGGCTGCGCAGACGGTCGTTGATCGAGCGCGGCTTGCGCGGCTTCTTCTTTGCGAATGCGTCGGTCTGAAGCGCCGCGGCCACGTGTACTTTGGACGTCGAAGGACGTGCGAGTTGCTCTGTCGGCGCCGTTGCATCGGCGCCGAGCAGGACGTTCACTGGGTCGACGCGCCAGAGCGCACCAAGGCCCGTCATGCGCGGGAGGATGGACGCAAACATGTGTGTGCTGTGTATGTGCGAATGTTGGACTGCGTCGTTGTCGTCGTTGTTGTCGTCGTGCGCACAAGCGAAGCGTTGCGATGGCTCACGCGATGTCGTCCTGTTCTTGCCTGTGCGCGGTGGACGGCAAAAGAGGAAGTGAGCAGAGCAGAGCCTATGCGGCGCTCTGAAAATCCTGATCGTTTCATTCGTATCTTTTCATAGCACGCTAAATCAGGACATTTTCTTTCGTTCTCACTGGTCGGATCTGAACAATTGTCTGAATATTATGTGGTGGACCCAATACTTCAAGACGAAGGGTGCTGACAACTTGCAGAATGAATGGACACTGGATGGACAGGTGGGTGATGTGCAATAATAGCAACGGAGTGACGCAAGTGTGCACAAACGATGACAACGAGAAAACGACGACCGTCCTGCCTTATCGACCACACGCAAGCACGCACGCATCGACATGTCTGTCGATGCGGACCATCGATTGTCTCCGACATTTGCTTGGGTCATGCGTTCGCATGTACTGGTAGCTCGCATGCACGCTCTGCCAGCGTTGCAACAACAGCACCAACATCACTAACAACATCACTAACAAACAAACGAAAACAGATTGAAAGTGTCGCTTGCTTGCTGTACAGTCGAAAGTGGCGATGAACCACCGCCAAACACGCACACACATATCGTTTGTGACCTGCACAAATGACCCATCTGCCACATGGCGCCATTAGCAGCTGGCGTCAAGTCAGACTGCAGTCGTTTGCACACGCTCTCACACGCAAGCAAGCGATTGACTTGCAGCCTTGCCCAAGACAGTCGAAAGAAAGAAGCTCGCAGCAGGCAGCGGCGTCCAGAACTTGGTGGAAGAAGGCGAGCAGCATGCGGCGACCGCACGAATTGATCGACTCGAAATATGCGAAGCGCCATCAACTGTGGGATTGAGCTGGCGACTTTCTGAGCTTCAACACTCGAGCGTCTATTTAATTCTAGTTACACGAAACAATTGCTGAAAAAACAGCTTTTCACACTTTGGTTGAGCACGAATCGAATTGTTTGCAAGTACAGTTCATGATCTATTTTTAGTGATCACAATTCGTATTTCAAATACATACAGTCCTATATATCGTTAATTTCGATTGATTAATTTCGACTGAAATGGTGATGAAAAACGCATCGTCGCAATCGCGTAACAGCTCAACAGTGGCCATGTGCCTCGAGACGGCGGTCGCTGTTGCTGCCGTGTCTGCAACGCGCCGAGCGCCGCGCACCGGCACCTTCCCATCGCTGCACATCGCCACATCCAGCTCGCAGATGCGGAGGGATAGCACCAGCGCTGATGCCAGCAGCTCGCCGCTGTCGGGCGACGGCGCGTTCTTCGCGCTCGACACGCCCATGACGCCAGACAGCTCGCCGCCTGCGAACGTCCCTATGCGCGTGCCTCGTAGCCTTCTTCGGCAATCAACCAACGACATTCATAGTCATAGCAGTAACAGTAGCAGCTGCTGTGGTGCGTCGCACAAGCGTCTCGGCGTGTTTGCGTGTCTCCAGCTGAACGCTGTACAGCGCGTGCTCAGCGCCGCAGTGCTCGCGCCGCTCGTCACGATCTTTCTGTGGCGCTCGCCAGCGTTCGCGACTGCGACGTTCTGCGCATTCGTTACGAGCGTGTGCTCGTACGAGTACGCGTGGCTCGCGCATCGCATCCACACGCGCATCCTCGACAAAGTGAACACATTTGAGCGCGACGTGCTCGCACCGACAGCTGCAGCACGGACGTCGACTGCGTATCGACGACCTGTTAGTGTGTCGAGTGGCGTGTTTGCGCGCGATAGCAACGCAGCGCTCAGTCGACACCATAGTCAGCACCGGAGCGACCGCAGCACGCGCAGCGAGTCGGCAGCAGCAGACGAGCAGCGCGACAGGTGCAGCAACGTACAGCTGCCATCGTCATCGCTGATCGACCACGAGCTCAGTCCGACGAGCAGCAGCACGAGCAACGCAGCGTGTGATGCGCCGTTGCAATCATCTTCATTGCGCTGCCAGCAACAGCAGCAAACATCAGCAGTCAGTCCAGATGTGAGCGCCGGCACATCGACTGACACCAGCGCTCTCGACCGCGACCTCCATCTGATCGACGTCGACACAACGCAGTGCGCCGTGTCGCACATCGCACTCCACTACTTTCGCGGCAACGAGTGGCTCGCAGCGCTCGTGCTCGCATGTGGCCTGACAACCGTGATGTCGAGCACGTTCCTGCTCGTCGCGCCGTGGATCCCCGAGCTCGAGACAACTGAACTCTTTCGCTTGCGCGTCTTCTACGCCGTCACGACCGACTACGTCGCGTCACTCAGTGCGCTGTTCACGCCGAACTGGCGCTTTGCGTTCATCTGCGTCGTCGAGAAGACTGTGTTTACGCTCCTGACGCTCCACTCGACGATCTGTCCGATCAACCAGTTTGGCTGCGGCCTCTCGATGGAGCCAGCGCAGGTCTTTCTCTCCGGTGTCGTGCTCCTCCTGCTCTTCCGGTTACACACGCGCAGTGATGACGCCAGCGGCAGCACTCGGAGCCTCGCGCTCTTTCTCCACGTCTTGCTCGACGCCCTCGGGTTCCTCTACATCGTCGGCAGCCTGAGCGTCATCGTCGCGTTCGTCGACGACGAGCAGCTCGAGGCGTATCGCAAGCTTCTTATTGTGTTACTCTACGTTGTCTGGGCGTCCGACACGGGTGCATACTTGACTGGCAAGCTCCTCGAACGCCTTCAGTACGCGTCGTACAAGCCGCTTGCGCCGCACTTGTCACCGAACAAAGACTACGAAGGCACGCTCGGTGCAATCGTGTTTGGCGTTGCCGCCATGTACTTTGCGTCGAGCGTGCTCGACGTCGATGGCTCAGTGCTCGCAAAGACGCTGTTCACGGTGCTTGCAGTCATCGCTGGCCGCATCGGTGACCTGTTTGAGAGCATGTTGAAGCGCGCAGCAGGCGTGAAAGACTCGGGGCGACTCATCCCCGGCCACGGCGGCATGCTCGACCGCATCGACGCGCTCATGTTTGCAGCGCTCGTGTTTGCGCGCTACTACGCGATGATCGTTGTCCCGAACATGACAGCAGCCAACGAGCCAAAGTCGTAGGGACCGATACGCTAGGGCATGACCTGACGTGCAAGAGCCAGTTACTAGGTTACTAGCAGCTGGCGTCGTGGTCTGAATAGCAGACGATGGAAATGGATGGCTAGCAAATGTACTGCAGTGTGTCGTTGACGTCCTAGTCCACACGTGGTGTCCATCTCGGTCGCCGTCTGCCTTGACGTGTCCCACACAGCAGCTATTGCCTCAGCGTCCACACAGTTGGCGTTTGGTGTGGACATGGGCGAAACGCAGTGCAGCGCTAGCTAACAAGCACGTCGTCCAACGAGTCACGTAACGCACTCGCCATGCTGGACATTACACCGTGTGTCATTGGCGTCGAGACTGCAGGTGGCGTGCTCTCGCCCGTCGTGCCGCGCAATTCGGTCATTCCGAGCACGCACAGCCGCGTCTTTGCAGTCCCTGCTGCCAGTGCGTCTGACGCACGCAATGCAAACGAATACGAATGCCCCGCAGTGCTGCGCGTGTTCGAGGGCGTTCGGCCGTGGACCGAGCACGCATTTGCGTTTGCAACTGCGCTCGAGCTGCGCGGTCTCGACCGGTCGCAGCGCACGTTCGTGACTGTCACGATCGCGCTCAAGCCGTCGCTGTACATCGACGCCACGTGGTCTGGCACTCGACACAACCAAACGCGCGCGAGTGTCACGATGCCGCTGCGGCACTTTCCGTTCGATGACATGGTCGAGGCGATCGATCGAGCAGAGGCAACTGAAGAGCTCGACAAGCGCGTGCGCGCGTTCTTGCGCGGCAGCGATGGCAGAGACGAGTGCCGTGACTACACGTACAGTGCAATCGGACTCTGTCCCGCAGACGGCGCAGCACGTGGTGCGAACGCCACTGCGTCGCGCCAAACCGCGCTGCTGCCATTCGTGTCCACGCAAGAATCGCAGCGAGCACACTGTGAGGTCGTCGTCATTGAAGACGACTGGTACAATCCATGATGCACACGATTTGGCTCGAAACAGCGAATGAAAAGCCCACTTTGCATTTTCAACCCGTTTGCTCGATTTGGTTTGTTGCAGTTTGTTGTGTCATTTCCGATTGAGTCCAAGATGTCGCGCACCAAGGTGATTGTCCGATGGATCGCGACGCCAGACGATCTGTGTGCAGTAGCGGCGGCTGCTGATGCATGCCCACGCGACTCACACACAGCATTTGCTGCGTGTGTGTATGTACATATGGGCTCTCATCTTGTAGGAAGCTGTCGTCGTGCTGCTGGACGCAGGACCGTCGATGCTTACACCGCTGCGCGAGCGCGTCGCGAGCAGCACGCTCGACGGCAAGGGCGCCAGCGCGCCAAAGACGCGCTTTGACGCTGCCGTGGCGGCTGTCGAGGGTGTTTTGCAGCAAAAGGTGCGTCTATGTGAGTGTGTGTGAGTGCGTATGAGCGACCGCAACGCCTGACAGTGCGATCCAATCGTGACGGCATCAGATCTTCTTCAAGCCCAAGGACGAAGTCGGCATTGTCGTGTACGGCTCCGAAGGTGCGTTGACATGCAATCACTACACACACTGTATACTATAGACTGCGCGAGGGTTCACACGTGTGTACTATGGCTACTGCACCAGAGACCGACAACCAGCTGAACGAAGAGCAGGGCGATGGCGAGTATCAGAACGTCTCGGTCCTCTGCTCGCTCGACACGCCGACGCTCGCGATGTGGAAGCAACTGCGCGCCTTGCAGCCTGCACGTGCGTCCAGTGCCCCGAAAGTTGACATCCTCGACGGCCTCATCGTCGCGCTCGACCTGCTCTTTCGCCGCACGGACGGCAAGAAGTACGACAAGCGCCTGCTCGTGATCACGGACGCAGCGGCGCGCATCACGGACGTTGGCGACGTCGACTCGGTCGTGCAGATGATCCAGAGCATGGGCGTGCAGGTCCAGATCGTGTACGTGGGTGTGTGGGTGTGTCCGTCGGTCGTTTGGTCGTTTATTACAGCGAATGAGTACTGACGCGTCTTGCGATTGCGTGTGTGCTACTGACTCTGTGTATGTAAACGATCGGCAGTGGCATCGACTTTCGCCACACGACGGACGAAGTGAAGACCGAGCCGAGCGCTTCTGCCGCTCCGGCAACGACTGAGAGCGTCGCGGACGCATCCGAGCGCATCAAGGTGCGTTGCGACTCGCTATGATGACATCTGCTGGTGTCTGCGTTGATACTGATCTGACCCCAACACTGTTATGCTCATCCGCCTACCCATCCTCACAGATCGAGAACGAGAAGATGCTCGTGTCGATCGCGCACGAAGTCGGTGGCGAAGTGAACTCGGTCTCGCGGCGCGTGCAGCTTCTGGCGCAGAGCATGAAGAAGACCGTGGCGCTCACGACCAAGTTCCGCGGGAGCCTCGAGATCGGCGATGCCCTCGCGATCCCGGTGTTCTGCTACCTCAAGACGAAAGTCGCGACGCTCCCGACGCTCGCCAAGGAGTCGCAAGTGTCGTTCGACAAGGACGCGCACGGCAAAGTCAAGATGGATCGCCGCTACACGTCGGCGACGCACCCAGACGAAGACGTTGCGCCGGACGAACAGGTCCGCGCGTACCGATACGGCCGCGAGAAGGTTCCGTTCTCATCGGCCGACGTCGAGAGCTTCAAGCTCGCGACCGATAAGAGCCTCAAAGTGCTCGGGTTCTTCGACCGCGCACTCCTTGGACCTTCCAAGTTTGTCGCTGGCACCGACGTGTTCATCGCCGAGCCGGGCAAGCCCGAGGCCGCGCAGTGTCTTGCCGCGCTCGTCGACGCGATGCTTGAACTCGACAAAGTCGCAGTCGCGCGGTTCGTTGCGCGCAAGAACGCAGCGCCCAAGGTCGTTGCGCTCGTGCCGCACGCGCCAGCTGGCGCCGACAACTACTACGCGCTCTGGGGCCTCCAGCTGCCGTTTGAAGAGGATCTGCGCACGTACGAGTTTGCGCCATTGCTCACGCCGCAGCACCGACCGAGCGCAGCGCAGCAAGCTGCAGCCGACAAGCTCGTCGAGAGCTTGAGCGTCCGCGACGAGCGTGCAGGCGACGTCGGCGCGTGCGTGAACCCAGTGCTGTGGCGCTTCTTTCGGGCCGTTGGCGACCGCGCGTTTGACGCCGACGCGCCGATCCCAGCGCTCCCGCCGTTTGTTGCAACGTGCCTTCGCATGGACGACGCGCGGCGCGTGCGCATTGGTGATGTGATCCAAACGTTTGGCGACGCGTTTGCGCTCAAAGAGGCCGTGAAGCAGACGAACGCACGCAAGAAGCGCGCGTTCTGGAGCGACGTCGTAGCAGCGCTGCCAATCATGAAGGGTGATGTGAGTAGTGGCAGTGGTCGTGGTGGTGGTGGTGCTGCTGGTTCGTCCAATGTCAACAGTGCTGGTGCCGCGAATGCCAATGACACCGATGACGCCGATGACGACGCGGGCTCGGACTTGGACCTCGACGAGCTGCTCGACAGCGGCGACGTGACGAGCGTCGGGTCGATGAACCCGGTCGCGGACTTTGAAGCGCTCGTCGACATGGCCAAGAGCGACCGGTCGAAGCTCGTCGCGGCTGTCGGCGGCATGGAGGCGCGCATCACGACGTTCTTAACGACCGACGACGCGAGCTTTTACCGCAAAGGCGTCCAGTGCCTCGCGCACTTTCGGGCCCGCAGTGCTGCGATCCACTACTCGGCGCAGTTCAACGCGTTCCTCACGCAGCTCAAGATGGCGGTCGGTGGCGAGCGCTCGGACGCGTGGCGCGCCGTCGAGCGCGAGGGCGTCACGCTCCTCTCGACCGACGACGACCCGGACCTGAGCGTCTCGCCGTCGCAGGCGCGCGCGTTTTTGTACGGCGAAGAGCACCTCGACGTGAGTTCGGCGGCTGCGTCGCTGCCGACGCAGGTGCACGCAATGGAGCAGGACGACGACATGTTTGCCGAGTTTGAGTGAGTGATAGCAGCAGTGGCGAACGACCACGCAGGAGATCCATGGCGAGCGCAATCGCAGTAGGCTCAGCAGTCACAGACGTATACAAAGGTGCAGACGTGCTAGTGTTGGTACATATACTAGTTATAACACGCAGCTACTGACGCTCAGAGCTGCGTGCACTCACTCGGCGCCTGGGAACGTCACGGACGGGTCGTAGAACTTGGGCGCGGCCTTGCGACGCGCTGAGCGACGCACGGTCACAAAGCCATCGGCGTCGACCATGGCCTCTTCCTGCTCGCGTGGCGCCTGCTGCATGGCAGCTGCACTGTTGTCGTCCATTGCGCCGTCGCCTGCGTCGCTGCCGTCGGTCCGGACTTTCGCGCCCTTGAGGTTGATCGGGATGAGCGACTGGACCTGCTCGTGCAGTGTCTTGACACGGTCGTACGCGCCCTTCTTGCACTCGTCAGCGAGGGTCACGAGCAGCTCCGAGAGCTCTTCGACGCTCCCATCTTCGCAGAGGAGTCCAAACTCGCTCTCGACGTACTCGGAGATGTTGAGCACGAGATCGTCGGCGAAGATCGTCTTGTTGTACTTGAACATGTGCAGGATCTCCTCGAGCAAGATCTCGTACTTGCGCCGCATGTCGCCGCCGCCCCACTCGCCCTCGATCGCAAACCGCAGCGCCGTCCAGCGCGACAGCGCGAGCTTCACGCTGTACTCAAAGTACTCCCACGGCGACTTGATCGTGCCCATCTGGAACGCCTCCGAGTGCTCACGCGCAACTGCGAGGAGGATGCTCTCTGTGCCGCTCATGCTAGTGTGTTACGTCTGTGTGTATGCGTCGGTGTCTACTTGCAAGAAGCGGCGCGAGTGCTGTGCGCGTTGGTCGTACGTACGATGGTCTCAATTGCTAAACAGTGGCAAGTCGCTTCTTGGTGATCCAAAAGCTCAAACGCTGGACCAGTCAATTTGCTGCTCTCTCAAAAAACAAGTGTGCACATGTCACACATACAATGCGCAAATCACAAAAATGGCCAATCATGTTTGATCATATACATCCTAGTACGTCCTGCTCTCTACGCACTCGCAACCTTTGGCTTCTTGTGCTTGTGCTGCTGCTCCATGCGCTTGGCCTTGCGCGCCTGCACCTTGTCGTCAAAGCCGCGCTCCGTGAGCCGCATCTTGGCCACACGCGTCGCAGTCGTCACGTCGTTCAGCATCTTGAGCACGTCCTTCTCGGGCGCGTCGGCTTCGTAGTCGTCCATGGCTTTGCCAGTCTTGGCCTCGATGTTTTGCAATAACTCAATGTCGTGCTGCGTCACGAGCGAGATCGACTGGCCTTTGCGGCCAGCACGTGCGGTTCGCCCGACGCGGTGGATGTAGTCGTCGGCGTCGCGCGGGAGGTCAAAGTTGATCACAATGTCGACGTCTGGGATGTCGAGCCCGCGACTCGCAACGTCGGTGCTAATGAGGATGCTGCTCACACCGCTCTTGAACTTGCCGAGCGCTGCGAGTCGCCGGTTCTGCGTCATCATCGAGTGGAGCGTCACGCACTGCGTGCCGAGTTCAAGGCCGATCTCGCCGACGAGCTCGCACATTTTGCACGTCGAGACAAAGACGATCATCGACGTCAGTGGCTTGCGGTGTGTCGCAGCTGATGCGAGCGCAGCGTCAATGTCGGCAGCTTGCGGACGTCGCCCTTTAGACTTGGACTGGGACTTCAGCTTGCGCTGGTTCAGCGGGTTTCGGTCGTTTGTCGCGTCATCGTCGTCGGCCACTGGGTTCAGCAGCGCCATGAGGTACATGAGGTACGTCATCTTCACCTGTGCTGGAATGAAGAGGTACTGCTGCGTGAGCGTCGCGACGGTCTTGACTGACGGCGTCGCGTCGAACCGGAACGCATTCGTCATCGCCATCACTTCGAGCCGATCGAGATTCGCTGTCATTGTCGCTGAGAACAGCAGCGTCTGGCGCTTCGTCGGCAGTTTGTCGAGGATGAAGCTCAGGTCCTTGGCGAACGACACGTCGAGCAGCCGGTCGGCTTCGTCAAGTACGACAAACTTGATGAGCGTTAGGTTCGGCGGGTTTGGCCGCAGCAAGTGGTCGTGCAGCCGCCCCGGCGTTGCGATGATGATGTGCGGCCGTTGCTGCAGCTCGAGCGCCTGCTTGAGCATGTCGACGCCGCCGACGATCACGGCCGAGCGCACGCCCATCGAGCTCCCGAACGCGTTGAACTGGTCGGCGATCTGGTACGCGAGCTCCCGTGTTGGCGTGAGCACGACAGCGAATGGACCGTACGGATCTTTGCTCAGCGTGTGCAGAATCGGCAGCGCGAACGCCGCGGTCTTGCCGCTACCGGTCTGCGCACAGCCGATCACGTCCCGTCCTTCGAGGATCGGCGGGATGCAATTCGCCTGCACGGGCGTCGGGTGCCGGATGCCCACGAGTTCGCTTTTCTTCACGATCCACGGATCGAGTCCGAGGTTCAGGAACGAAATGAGCATCGTCGACGCCGTGTCGTTACCGTCAACGATCACCTTTTCGCTGCGAGTAGCGACATCGTCGTCCGCTGGCGATGCACGCACAGCCGTGTTGTTGTTGCTTTTGCTGCTAGTGGTAGTGGTAGATGCAGTGGCCGATGCCGACGCGAGCACAGCGTCACTCGGCTTGGTGTCGTCTGCCGCGCGCTTACGCTTGCCAAAGAGTACGCTCATGCTTGCGTCTGTGCCGATTCTCGATTGTGATGTCTTTCACGCTCTTTCGCTGGTTGCGAAGCGCCTTTCACTTTGCGACCCAACAAAAGCAAAGTATTTCAATAATAGTGCGTCACAGGGCATTATATATTGAAGTATCCTGGAGTACATCATAATTATCACATTTTTTTGTTGCAAAAATGATACTCGAGTTGTCACCAGCTAATTGTGGCAAAGCACTCTTTGAAAGAAAACAATATTATTGCATACCACCGCTTCAGCTGTCACAAATATTGACTGAATGTTGACAATCACACACAAATAAGTAAATCAAACATACGATCATGTTCATTTCATTTACAATAATGATTCTGTCACTCGTAAAACAATTTATTCATGACATATATCAACTAATAGTAAGATATTGGCAGTAGACAATAATATTGTTTACGACTGCTTCAGCTGGCAGAAAATAACCTGATTGTTGACAATTATACCCATTTAACAATTACCAGATATACGATCGTGTGCTATTTCATTTACACGAATATTTATGTCGCTCGTCCAAAAATGATTCTTGACTTGATTCAATAAATCGCGAGAATATTGTAATATCAGCTATCTGCTGTCTCTGCGACGAAATGTAGTGAAACCGGATGAAAAATAACTCTGATCATGTGAACAACATCCCCCACTGACTTTTAACTTGAGTGAATGCACTCGCCGCACTATTTTAATCCAGTGACAGAGATGTATTTTGAGTTGATAAAATCTCGTAATATACAAATTGATGAATGTCCTATATTTGTAAAATATAACGATTTTGATTAACGCTCCAACAGTGATATTTATCTCAGCGAGGAAGAATTAAACCATCCGGAGAATGATCGCTACAAACTTGAGGCATTTGTAGTCGTTGTCCCAGCGCGAGCATCGTCGTCTGAAGCATTGCTTGCTGTGTGTATTGTATTGTTCAAGCGTTCGTGAAGTGAGCTCAGAGAAAGCATATTATAACGTGGATCAGATTCTTGACGTTAAATGGAAGCTTGCGGTGATGTTGGCTTTGGATGGAGTTAGAATGCTGTCTGAAATATTGCCTGTGTGTTCGCAATTATACCCAAATAACAAAATCCACAGGTACGATCGTGTTCTATTTTATAAACAAGAATGATTCTGTCTCTAGTCCAAAAAGATTAACGATATTTATCGGTTTACAATACACTCGTTGTGTTGTTATACAACACGTAGTGTAGCAGATTGCGAGTTACATTAATTCTCAGTGTGATCTGTTACGGCTAACTTGTTTGATAAATATACATTATTATTAAGCTTACAGTGCTGTAGGCGTGAATCATCTCCATACAACTTGCCCTTGACGGGATCCAGCGCCTCCTTTACTAATTTGTATTTGCATGCTCAAGTTAATAGTACGGCCAGGCAGATCGTTAAACACAACTAAAGATGAAATGAAACGACGACGCTTTAGATGTATCGGGCCTAAGCCAATTACATGGATGTTCTGTTGTGTGGTCCACACGACCTTCACACTTCAGGAATGACGGTTGCCAACCATCATTGGTGACTCGTCAGGACCCATGATCTGTCATGCAATGACGTCATGGAAGATTCCGGCACAGACCAAGAGGGTAATCACCCTTGGTCGTAAACATGTGCGGAATGATGGTTCCTGCTCTTGGGGAACTGGATCAGTGACGCGGGTCGACGCGGCACCGAGGTTCAAGTGAGAGGCGCGAGCCAATCACATCACGGGAATTTTCCACCCGGACTTCAAGTTCAAGGTCGGTGGATTGAACCTCACAGGACCCCAAGGTTAAATATCACAACAGTAGGTTATATTTGTAGGAGTAAGGTTTTACGGAGTGAAACCTCTAGGAGCCCTTCGAGTGCTTTAGGCAAGCAGAGCATTAAGGCCGCCGACAGCGGCAGGCAGCAGCAGGCAGCAGCAGGAACCAGCAGTTCATTTTAATTCAGTTGCAAATTTACCATCTGCACACAAGTCGCCTCCGCTCCCCTCTCTCTCTGCGACCTTCGGCTCAAGACCAGCTCGGCTAAGGCAATCGGCTCTCTCAGCGAGAGTTCCCTTTGCCGAAGTCAGCGCTTCCTCACGACACGGGATTAGTACCGTCCAACTGTTCGCTCACGCGATAAGCAGGACTGGCCTGAGTCCCATTACATTAGACATAATCTGATTTAGAACAAAAATATCGTTATAAATCACTATTGTCACTGAGACGATAATCTCGTCGCCATTCGTTTGATACGTAGGTAGTGCAATGATCGGAAACACTCTGATCTTGCCATCAAGCTCATGACCGAGGTTGTTGTCGTAGTGTGGGTAGGCCCAGAGCAGCAAATTCGTGACGTTTTGCGCCTGGTGTGGTGGTAGCTCTAGATCCGACAGGATGAAGCGGCTTGCTATGCAGAGTACACACATCTCTGTGGAGCAAAACAAACGAGCACATGAGGTTGCAAACGCGTTGGTAACTTATACGATTACAGTGTGCAACAACGGATGGACTCATCATTGTTTTGTAGTACAAACGACAGCGCGAACGGTAGACGCTCTTGCCTGTACTCTTGTGTTAAAACAGAGTGAAAGTGTTCATTGATAACTTGTATTGGCTGACCATGTCATATGTAATACTACAGAGTGGCTTGCGGAATCCCGACAGCTGCTGCTGATGTGGGTACTGTTGCTCACTGGAAAAAAAACCGACACATAAAACGTTTTGCGCAGGTCATCACCATCTACCCGCTGTTGGTTCGCTCGCTTACCGAACTCTTAGACCGCGGGGCCGACATTCGTCTCATTGTATGCGGATAGCGCTGGAAATGCTTGCTTGCGCTTACAAGAGCGTCGCGCGCATGCGATCAATCGGGCCGAGTACGTGTTGAGAAACGCGATCACAAAATTATTTATCCTATTGTCTCCACCATAATCTGTGCTGCCTGTTGTCCTCATCATCTTGTAGTGTTTGCGCAATGTAACTGACTGGCAGTCGTTATTTTACAGCTCTAATCATACAGACAGTCATCGAGTTTGACGTCGTTCTGTGGACCAGTGAAGAACCCCGACTTTGAATATGTATGAAACAGAGGTGGTAGTAATTTATGTACAACATGATAGATGCTAAATCAGTATTAAAATATGTATTATATGATGTAAGATAAGAATATGTTTAAAATTCGATCGACGTATGTGGCTATATTAACCCTACACTTTCGAAAAGCTGAACGGCAGCCGGAAACCGATTTTAGTGCAATTGTTACGTCTTAAAACTGCAAAGAGGAAAAATTTCTTACAGATGAATGTGAATGCAATTGTTATTAAACTCCAATAGTCTCTTTATGCAATTATATGTTATATTGATCTTATACAAACGAGATAATAAACTTGTATTTCATGTAGCCATTTTGTTTTGCACAGCAAACGCATATATAATAAGTTCGCCTGCATTCGCTCGAAGATGTCTTGCGCATACACTCACTCGTACAGCCCGCTTCGAGAGCCAGTCGCTCGCTTGCTACTGCCACCACAACCTTGCATCTTTACAGCTTTATCCTTTCGATCAAATGCGCGATTGGTGCAAATGTGCGAAACATTTTATCATCAAAGAGGTGTTGCTCGTATGAGAGACGTAAGGTCTGCAATGTTTGCACTTGAAGCTGTATTGCAAGTGCGGCACACAGTTGTTGCTGCTGCGAGCGAACACATTCGATGCTCGCGGTGCGGTCGACTAAAGGTTGATACGACAAGCGACCGGACCATTCGGTGTGGCGTCAATCACTCGTTCGGCGTATATCGTCGCGTTGTATCGCCCTCAATGCCAACAACAGATTGCTGTCGTGCTCTGTGAACTGTTCGTGAACATGGTCATGCT
>JAADWX010000525.1:0-20031 GCA_023336405.1 Globisporangium echinulatum | reverse complement strand
CGGAGCACTCGGTGATGTCGGCTTCGAGCATCGCAAACGGCTGACAGAGCTTCATGTTGTCTTCGTCAAAGAAGTACATCGCATCGCTGTCCTCGAAGCCCTGCTCGTGGCTCAGATGATGGAGGAACCCAGCATCCATGAGCGCGTTGCCGAGCCGAAGACCCTCGGCCGGTGTCGCGACGTACTTGCAGTCCTCCATGCGCTCGATCGCGTACTCACCAGTGAAGAACTTCTCGCGACATGGACCGGGTGGGTGGTGCGGCAGACCACTGTGCTCAAACTCGTCGCTCAGTTCGGATGCAAACGTCGCGAGCAGCTCTTCCTGGATGCCCTCGAGTTCTGCAACAATGTGGCGCGTCGTCGGCCGCAGCGCCGGATCGGTCTGCCAGGCGTTTGCGATCAACTCGCGCAGGCGCACATGCATCGGGATATCGAGGTCCGGTCGCGTGCCGTCCACAACAGACTCGAAGATCAGCATCGGGTTGCTCCGCGCATGCGGGTACCGATCACAACCAGGGTTCAGGATGTCCCAGAACGTGATCGCGAGGCTGTAGACGTCGGCGGCTTCGCCGTACGTCGCAATGCCCGCTCGACCGCGGATCATCTCGGGCGCCATGTAGTCCACGGTCCCAGTGATCGTCATCTTGAGCGTCGGCTGGGCGCTGTCGTGGCGCGGAAGCGATGCGAGCTCGGCGAGTCGCTCGCGCGGGAGACTACGCGACTCGCCAAAGTCCGTCAGTTTGACGTTGCTCTCTTTGTCGATGAGGAAGTTCGCTGGCTTGACGTCGCGGTGCAGGAACGGTGGCGAGAAGCTATGGATGTACGCAAGCGCGCGCGCCGCGTCGATCATGTAGCCGAGGTCGATGAGGCTCTGCTGCCGCTGCAACGGCTGGTCGCGCTGCGCGACTGCGATCATCACGACGTCAAGGCTACCTTGGCACAGCTCAGACACGAGACAGATTGTCGGTGGGCACACGCACATGCCGTAGAACTTGACAATGTTCGGGTGGTTGAGCGTCGCGCACAGTGCGGCTTCGTGCGAGAACGACGCGATCGTGTCTTCCGTGAACGTCAGTGGCGTGTACACCTTGGCCGCGACGCGCGTCCTTGACTCCAAAACGCCGGTGAACACGACCGCGTTCGCACCGACGCCGATCTTGTGCCTGAGCTCGAGGTGCGCAAAGTCGATGACAAACTTGCGGTGCATCTCAATGAGCAGATGCAGACCGCGCGACGAGACGCGCTCGTCAATGAGGTGCGTCTGCTGCCGTCCCATGTGCTGCAACGAGCACGCGCGCTCGCCTAGTCCACGCCAGAACTCGGTGTCGGCCTTGAGTACGCGCCAGATGTGGAGCGGACAGAGCGAGGCCCACAGGATCGTAAAGTACCCGGTGCACGCCGCGACCAGGGGGAGCCCAACGAACTTGAAAAGCACGGACAAGATCGCCAAGACGTAATAGGAGAGCGCAAAGGCGCAGAATTGGCGCAGCGGTGTGCGCATTGCGCGGCCCGGCGGACGTACGTAGACATAGATGAAGAAGGATTGGATTGCAGTGCGACCCACTGCTTGGCTCCAGAATACGACCGGGCTCGTTTGGCCGTAGTACGCCGAGAGCACCCAGACGATCGGGATCGTGTACGTCGAGAGCAAGATCGAGAGGAGCACTGTGCGGCGCAGCGCTGGACCTGACACGGACGACTGGAGCATGAAGACAACAACGAGCACGAGCACAAACATCCGGCCGCTGTAGAACATCTCGACGTCGCGCTTGCACGGGTACTCTTTGTAGTACGTCGTCGCAAGCGACACAGAGAAGAACGTAGAGTAGGCGCCGGTCGTGACCACGAGAATCCAGAGCAGCGGCTCGAACGCCGGCAAGATGACCTTGCGCGCTGCGTTCACGTCGCCCTTGAGTGCGACGTTGCGGTTGAAGCGTAGGTACACGATGAGCGTCACGCAGAGCAGGAACATGAGGCCGTAGCTTGTGAGCATACCGACCTGGTTCCAGAACGCGCGTCCTGAGCGCGCGCTCATTGTGTCGATGTTACGCAAGATCCTGATGTCGCCGGTCACGAGCGTGTCGCTTGTAAGCGCTTCGGTCGGCGCTGTGACGGCCGCGATGGAGCGCACTACTATGAGCATTACCGGAGCTGTCCGCACAAGCTGCAAAAGACCGTGTCGTGCGCACACCTCTTACCTTGTCGGTGTTTCTGCTGCGATCAGGAATCTTCGAGGGTGAAAGGAGAGAACTGAGAGACTCGTGTGTTGGGTGCTGCTGGCTGGCCTGGCTCGACGACTATCGGCGCCGGTTCGCTTATGAGTCTAGTTTTGGCGCGCCGCTTCGACCGAAAGGGTTTCATAAAGCACGTTCGCGCACTCGTCGTTTGAAACGACTTGTCCGTTGTGCCAGTGAGTGGCAGCCATGTACGTGTTGACATAGTACATCGTTCATTTGTACTACCACACAGTGTTTGGTGCTCAGACTCGAGGTGTCGGTGTCGAAATCTGCTCCGTGGTAATGTTGCGAGTCATCGTGGAACGCAATGCAAAAAAAGAGCTGCACGGGCCATTATGAAGATCGTAATATGCGAACAGCTTGAGTGAGATCGCAGCGACATGTGAGGAGACTCAAAAGATGCGAAGGAGAGCGTCGGTGTCGTCGATCACTTGTCGTACAGCGTGATACCATGGGGTATTAGGGCAGATAACAGTGTCGATGCTCCGTGTTTGCAAAAATGACTACGCACATCTGACAAAGCTGTCGATGTGCTCGCCCAGACTGGCATTGTGTTGTTGAAAGGTAGACGCACCGGCAGACCTGTGTTGGTTCGGCTTGAATGTTCGCCAAAGGCGACTGCCCGACAGGCACAGTACTGAGCACGCCACAGTGACTAGCAAGATTTCAGCAAAATCAAAGATTATTAATATTGATGATTCTGGCAAGATGGACCAGTCAATACGTATACAAAGCTGATTAACACTTGATATATTTTGCACATTAGTTAACTAACAGGGTCTACCGAATTACGTACCCTAAGTGTTAGTATACCCTTTTGTCGAACAAATACGACCAAAAACATACATTATGTAATATTACGTACTGTTTGTCATATATGCTGTCGTTTTGTACAAAATATCGTAAAAATTATCTAGTTTTGTTGCTTACCTGTCATATATCTTGCAATATATGGTTTTTGGTTTTTGGATATAGTCAGTATTACCGGTCTCAGCGCCATACATTTCGGATAGAATGATCACAACGGCCTTGTAACAGCCTATAATACGGTATGTTATTCGGTAGACACCGTTATTTCGTTTGTTATTGGTTTTGCAAAGCGCTGTTTGCAACCACATACAGGAGCTTGTGCTTGGCTGTCGAAGCATCGTCCGAATGGACCGTGCGCTTGCTTACGACATGCCTGTTGTTCAACTGATGCATGAGCTCGGACACGACATCAAGTTTGTGACCGAAGTGTCGTGAGGTGCGATCGGCAGAACCTAGCAGAAGCAGGTAACGCTCGTCGTTTAGATGGTGTAACGACAACGTCAAAGTGGACATTAAGGTCACGGATGTGGTGTCGAGCAAGTCGAACACCGTGGTTGTTGGCGAAAAGCTCGCGCTGAAGACGTGCGACGTCACGCTCACACTTGAATTCGATAAAAGCGTTGCGTCGCAAGCCGTTGGTTCGATCGTGCGTACGCTTGACGACAGCTACAGCGTCAAAGTTGCAACAGCGTTCAATTTAGCGAGTCGCCGAGTTCATTGCTAGTATGATTCAGGAGATGGTGGTCAAAGGGAGCCGTTCGTTTCGAGTCATAGACTTCTATGAGTTTGTATGGAACTGCTGCGTTCGTTCACCACTGGCGACTCACAAGTCGGACCCAAGAGACTGAGGAATAGCCACAGAGGAATACTGTATACACGGACGTCTATTGTATTCGATCCAGACGGCGCAATCAACTGCATTGCGCTCTCTTACACACGTGCTGACAACGTTGTCGTTGTGATCAACAGCAGCAACATGCTCTTGTGTGCACATGAGCAACGACTCGGTCAGTCAGCTACTTCCACACATACGACGACGCGCTCTGATCCACGCGACAGTTTCGCTTAGTGCAGCAGCGCAGCGAGCAGCACAGACACGACTGCGACTGCGACTGGCACGGCCGTCGACGATGCGCGCGCTGCGCTCGTCGGCACAGTCGTGTTCGACGACGCCGTGACGTCACCGGCCGTCGCGTTCGACGCACTCTTGGTCGCTTTCTTGACCTGCTTGGTGCACTGGAGACCCTCCCAGCCGTCCTCGCAGACACACTTCTTGTCCGTGCACGCACCCTTGCTGTTGCACGCCTTGGTCGACGTCGCGTCGCATTCCGAGCACTGCGGGCCCGTCGTGCCGGCTGCGCACTCGCACACCTTGGTCTCGAGGTTGCACACGCCCGTGGCGCACTGTCCCGGGAGCGCGCACTTGTTCGACACAACGCTGTCGCAAAAGTCGCCGTCGTACCCGACGTTGCACTTGCACTTGTACGAAAGCGCACCGACCGCCGTCGGCAAGCACGTGCCCTGGCCCGAGCACAGCAGCCCCGACGTGCTGTTTGCGTTCGTGTTGAGGCACGACTCCGAGAGCACGTCGGCAGTCGCGAGCGTCTTCGCAAGCTTCGACGCGCTGTCGGCGTCGCCAAAGAGCATCTTCTTGCCCTTTGGGTCGTAGTCGACGCAGCCGTAGATGACCTCGAGCGGCTTGCCGGACGCGTCCTGAGCGCCTGGGACACACATGAGCTCGCCCTTGACGCTGCTGCCAGTCACGTTCTTGGCGCAGTTGTCGGCCGGTTTGTACGTGCACACGCTGCTGATCGCGTTGTACGGCGCCTTCCAGGACGAGAACGTCGGACAGAGACCAAAGAGCTGGCCGGCGCACACGTCGGCTTCGTTCTCCTTTGGCAAGCACTGCTTGACGGCGATCGTCGCGTCGCGCGTCGTCTGTAGCGCGACGCACTCGTAGCCCTTGCTGCACTCGGTCGTGTCCTTGCAGATACCAGGGCGACCGGTGTCGTCGGCCGTCGACGTCGACGCCTTCACGGACGAGAACGTGAGCTGCGCACGCGCATCGACGCGGCAGAGCGCAGCAAACGCGAGCGCGGCTGCGAGCTTCCAGGCGTACATCGTGCTGCTGCTGCTAGTGGTGAATACGAGGTGAGCTGCGAGACGAAGGGGATCGATCGATCGTCTGTGCGAGTGCTGGCAGATTCGAGAGTGACTGACTGCCAACGTCGAGTGCGATCGGCGGCAACGCTCACTTGTAACGTGCGAGCGTGCGACGATGCAGAGATCCGGATGAAAGGCATAGAGCAAGTCGTGCGTTGCAAGTTTTATAGCATCAGGTATGATGTATTATGGTTTCTATAGAGGTATATGCATCTAGTGCTGATTATTTTATTCACGATAAGAAGGATACACAGGTGTGCAAAAACTGCTTCAGACTTTCAGCTGAGAGACACGGCAAAAGATCGTGGCGTTGTTTCGTACGCCAGCACTGAATTGCGATCGTACAGTCAGCACACAACCAGGATTTTGCAAGGCACAACAACCAACTGCCAACGCATCGACCAGATGGTCAAGCTCCTTGGGAGGCGCTTGATGCGACTGAGGCTCGCTCGCTCGCTCTCTTTTGGACAGTTCGTTGATTTGCGAGTGGATCGTCTGAGCTGCTGCGCTCTCTGGGTTTTGATCCGCTCGTATCGTAAGGACGCAGGTTGTAAGGTTGTACAGTTGCTACGTGCTGGCTTTGTTAGTCCCGACGTCGACGTCGACGTCGACGTCTTGCGCTAGCAACGGCCTCGAAGACACTAGCACGACGTCACGTGGCGCTGTGTGCCAATGGCGACGATAGCGGTGCAGTCACTGGCACGAACGACGCATCACGCGGCAGCTCGACCATCTCGATCGAGTGAGCACGCGGCGTGTATGTGAGCTCGTACACGCGTCCTTCGCGCGCTTCAGCCAGCACCCAGTCGAGGAAGCTGCTCGTAAAGTTCAGACACACATTTGGGCTCTTTGCATGCAGACGCATCGCATTCGGTCCACACAGCAGCGTCAATACCATCATGCTCGATCTGGACACAATCGCGTACTAGTACATGCCCACATACGCATATACACGCACCCAGTACTTGCGGCCAAACGCTGGCAAGTCGGTCGTCGCAAACGTTTGGAGCTTCTGTACCTCAAAGTCGTCGTTGCGAAAGCCGCAGACGATCGTCGGGACGCCGACAATGAACGACTGGATCCAGAACGCGAGCAGCTTGAAGCGCTCAAACACAAACGTGTCCTTCTCGCGTGCAAGTACGCGGAACGTCTTGAGCTCCACGTAGTGCTCGGGTACTGCTGCTGGCTGTGCGTTGTTGTCATCGTAGCAGTCGATCTCGGCGCCAACGACGAGCCGCTTGCCCGCGAGCGTCGCAGCAAACAGACCGCAGTACTCCTGACCCTCCACCACACTCCGGTCGGTACTACTATCACTGCTACTACTACCAGCAGCAGCAGCAATATCTCGGCTGTGCGTCGCAAGCACTTCAAACTGCCGACCAGCGAACGCGCCGCGGCGCTGGTTCTCGTGCATATTGCGGCTCGCAAGCTTGTCGCTCGCGGTGCGGCGCACGTCCAAGTACACGCAGCCGTCGCGCTTCTCCGCGAGCATTGTCCAGTCACTCGACGTATTGTACGGCGTCTGCGCAGTAGACAAGAGGTAGAGTATACGTCCGTTCATATACAGTAGACACAATAATTGTCCAGCAGCTACTGAACACATACGCACGTACGCCCATGATCTTGTTGAGGTTGTTGCGGAACGTGACGACGTGCAGGCGCTTGTCTTTGTCTGTATGTGCGCTCTGAAAGTGCGCGAGTGCTGCGAGGAGCGGCGCGAGTGGCGCTGGGTGCGCGTCCGGGTCCGACGTGTCTTTCGACATGTATCGGTCGATGCCGTCGAGCAAGTTCGCACCGACTCGCGGCTCCTTGTACCGCAGCTGCGTGCAATCCGATCGAGCGCGCACAGGTACCGTAGCAAGTCAGTGCGATCCGAGTGCAAGTGGATTTCATGTGTGCGGCCCATTGACGCACCAGGTTTGACCGGTCAAAGCGGATCGTGTCGTCGCTGTCCTTGCTAAAGTGGCCAATCTCGGTCGGCTACGTGTGTATGAACATGGTATAGAATCGATCCACAAGCGCTGACCGTGTCAAGATGTATGCTGCAATTGCGCTCCTCCACATTGTATGCAGACGAGCACATGCACGACCACGTGTACACGCACCTTGGACAGCGTCGCGCGCTCCTCTTGACGCAGCAGATCATCAGGCCGCGGTACACGGAAGCGCATGCTGCTGCGCTCGCGACTGCTGCGCTGCGGCGTAGAGCGATCCTGGCGCTTCGCGTCGCCGCCACTGCCACCGTCACGACCTTCACTGCGCCACATGCGTTTGCTCATTCGACCGTCTATTGGGCGTTGTATTTGGCTGAGGAGTAACAATAATATTGTCGCGTTTCGAGCCAAGGTCTCAGCAGTCAAGCAACGTGCGCTCGCATAGGCGTGAATGCTCACAACCTCGTGTGCTCAAGGTCAAGTGGCTCGCGCATGGAGCGCCCTTGAAGCACCAGCAAGCGCTTCTGTATCTGCGTCTTGTGCGAGAGGCATCACTCGGAACTCTTGCAGCGGCTCTTCGCGATACGGACTGACCTGTCGAGCATAACACAAGTCCGTCGTAGCGCATCTACAGCGATGCAATCCCGAGGTGATCGCGGCGTGCGGCCAGACTCGCTCACGAACCAGCTACGCGCGCTTGCAAAGCACCGACCGCGCAAGCGTCCGCAACTCGATCCGGTGCGCTACCACACAATGCCTTCTGCTTTGGGTTACAGACACAGAGACTTGTCCGCTAGCTCTGGCTGACTGCATATCGTCTGTGTGGGCTCGTACACAGCTACTAGCACCGAGCTCTTCGCATAGTGCGAGCAACAATAGCAGCAGCACCCGCGCCAACGACGTCGATGACGCGCGAATGGACACAGCAATCCTCCTGGCACAGACGCAGAGTCCGTTGCGGCTCCAGTGGCTCGTCGACGACTTTGTCGACGCAGCTGGCGCCGGCGATCTCACCAAAGTCGACCGCTACATCTGCGGCGGTATCCCAGTCGACCGCAACCACAGCGTGAGGACGCACTGTATCGAGTAGCGCGTGGCTGTTTTTAGTGTGTTGTTGGCTGCTGCTCAAATGTACTCATGTGATTGCTCTTGCGGCGGCTGCGACCGAGTTGAGTGCAGGTGCTCCACTACAGCGCACTACATGCTGCTGCAGCGCTCAGCACGGGCGACGTCGCCAAAGCGCTCGTTCAGGCGGGTGCCGACGTCAACGCACTGACACAGGTGCGCTCTCTCGCTCTTTCTCTCACGACCACGCGCAGCTGACTCGGATTCGCATGCCTGACGGCTCGGACATTGTCGTCAGGACCGCGAGTCGGCGCTGCACATGGCGGCGCGATACGGCCGACGCGACGTCGTGCACGAGATCTTGCGCCACAGCGCAGACATGAAGAGTCTTAACCACGTACGTACGTGCGTGTGGCGCCACATAGCAGACTGGATGGATGGCGTACACGCGACACTGACACACGTGGGTGCTGCATCGACAGATGGGCTTCACGCCACTCGAGGTCGCAGCGGATCGACAAGACCACGACCTCGAACGGCTGCTCGAGCGTACGTCCTTCGATGTCGATTACTCGGTCGTACAGCGATGATAGTAGCGACTGCAGTCGAGTCATCGCGACTCACCGCTTTGGTTACCGTTGTATGCGTGATTTGTGTATATGATCGAACTGACTGCGAGCAGCTACGCCGGATGCGCCAACGGACGTGCACACGCAAGCCGTGTCGTCGACGTCGCTCACGATCGCGTGGCGCTCAAACTGCAGCACAGCGTCGTCTACATACAAGTTCCGGGTCACGTGGTCACTCGGCGTCGACGCGAGCGCTGGCGAGTCCAGCGGCGAGTGTGCGTTGCCATACTTCTTTATCGCGAACCTGCTACCGGCGTCGCGGTACAGTGTACGCGTACAGGCCGGGAACGACACGGTTGGCTGGAGCGCGCCGTCGGTAAGCTGCTCGTTTGCAACCGACAGCGACGTCCCGAGTGCGATGGTCGCACCGACGATCGTCGACGTGAGCGACAGCACGATCGTCCTGCGGCTGCAGCTACCACAGTCCAATGGTGCGATCGTGACGCGCGTCGCTGTACAGAGCCAATGCACGGGCGCGATCGCGGCCGTGACGACAAGCTCGTTCCGGCGTCTGCTCCAGCCGCAGGACCACGCACGTGCGTGGGAGAGCGTCGTGCGCGACGTCAGTCAGCTGTCCGACTGCGACGATGATACAGCAGACGCCTTGCAGCTCGAGCAGACATCGACATCGCTACTGCCAGACACTGACGACGGTCAGCTCGACAGCAGCTACAAGACGTTCGTCGCAACGGGCCTCACGCCTGGCTGCGTCTACTACTTTCGCGCCAAAGCGATGAACGCGCGCGGTTGGTCGCCCGACAGCGACGTCAGCGACGGTGTCTGCACGAACGACTGTCCCAAGGTCGTGCGCACGACTGCGCGATCGATGCTCCTCGTGTGGACCAAGCCGTACTCGATCGAACTTATCGACCGCTACGAGCTCCAGGCGCGCGTGAGTACGGCGACGCGCTGGGACGTTCTGGCGACCGACGTTACGGGCCAGAGTCTCGATGTGTGCGGGCTCGTGCCAGCGACTGCGTACAGCTTCCGTGTCGTGCCGCACTATGCGCTGAGTGGCTGGGGCGATGCACAGCGCGTCACGTGCTCGCCGCTCGTCAGCACCTCGCCAGCGCCACCGGAGCCGCCCGTCGACTTTCGTGTGCTCGGCCGCACAGCGCACTCGATCACGGTTGCGTGGCGCACTCCGCGCTGCAACGGCTACGCAGTCGAGAGCTTTGCGCTGCAGCAGCGCGCAGCGAGCGACAGCACGTGGACGCTCATCGATGGTGCGATCCCAGTCGACTGCACACACGTTGTGGTTGAGCGTCTGGAGCGCGGCTGCGCCTACTTCTTTCGCGTGATGGCAAAGAACGCGCTCGGCGACAGCGACGTCTTGGAGCCCGACCACGCCGTGTGGACATACCGTACGTGCTTGTTGACGACAGACATGGATTTTCCTCCACCTGCTACGTTGCTGACGCGCGTCTCGTACCATGCTCTGGTCTGCTGCTGCTACTTCTGCTGTCGCAGCTTTCGTCGCCCCGACGGCACCGACCTGCGTCGCGCGCACGAGCTTCTCGCTCCATATCGCGTGGCACGACGGCCAGAGCAGCGACGACCCGAATCGTGAATCCGCGCTCGTGTTTGACGTGCACATGCAACAAGTCGACGCGCTTACAGCGACAGTGAACGACGTTGACGATGAAGGTGACGCTGCAATACAGCAACGCGCGATCGAAATGGACAAGACAAATGGCAACGACGATCGCGACGCGATTGATCGACCAGCAAGGTCGCGGCGACGCAGTTGGAACGTTGTGGCGTGCAGACTGCGTGACAACGCGACAGTCGTGTCGGGACTCCGTCCGCTCAGCTGCTACGTCTTTCGTGTGTGCGCACACGTCGACACGGTCGGCGCGTCGATCGGTACGATCACCAGTACCAGCAGCACCAATAGCAGTAGCAGCCAACAAGAGATGACGTCGTTGCAGCAGCCGATGAACGTCCTGAGCTCCGTGAGCGAGGTGTTCCAGACACTCCGGCGGATATGAAGCGCGCATGCACATACACGCGCAGACTCCTCACTCATACTTCATCGATCCTGCTGACTAGCTTCCTTCCCAACTTACTGAGAGCAGACTGCCTCACGTATGCATACCAGCAACCCACAACATCAACAACACTGTCGTCAACACTGTCAAGTAGTAGCGTTGTGAAATAAATTACATGTGTCGCCCCGCCTCCGTCCCTCCTCGTTTCAGTCTCAGTACTATGTCCTGCCAGTCACTCACTTTTGTCCGCATATCATTCACATCCGCGCAGCTGCGACGTTGTTAGCGCTCGCAAAGTGCTGCAATACGCGCTCGACGACGTCGCGCGGACGGTTCTGCTCGTGCACGCCGTCAAACTGGAGCAGCTGCTTCGGACCGCCATATGCGTCGTGCAGTGCGATCGTGTGCGCAGGTGTGATAAAGTCCTTCTTCGTCGCACACAGGAACAAACTCGGGTACGTGAACCGCGGGACGTCGTCCAGCAGCTTGATGTCGCTCGGACTAAAGCCGCCAGTCTTGCGGATCGAACGGCCAATGATCTTGGCGACTAGCGACAGCGATAGCCACGTAGTAGCATCAGTAGGCAGCTCGTGAACACACGCCTACAAGCAGAGGTTCACACAAACACTGGCGAGTCGGCAGTGCGCACCTGCTGCGAGCATTGTCGACGGTATGACGAGGTCGCGTCGCTCTGCGCTCGCGCTGATCACGACGAGCATGTCGGTGATGAGCTGCTCCATGTCGCCAAACGTGCAGTCCATCGTGAGGCCGACAACAAACGTGTCGGGCTCGCCTATCATCCACACATGTCCATACGAGTCGATTGGTCAGAACAGCTCTATCACACACCCACACACAGTAGCAGTCTGTCTGTCTGCCTGCTCGTGCGTACCAGCTGTGGCCTTGGCGTACCCTGCGATGCGCAGCCGCGCGTCCGGCGCATCGCAAATGCGCTGCATGCACTCTGCAGCACTAAGGCCAGCGACTGGGATGTTGCCGATCGAGAGCACTACAAAGTCGCCGTTGTTCACGTCCGTGCGCGTGCAGCGGAACGGCAGGCGGAGCGACGACGGCCGCACGCACAGCAGCTGACGCGTTGCGCGATCTTCGACAATTGTGAGTTCGCTTGCCTGTGCGGGCGTCAACAGCAGGCTCTTGTACCGCAGCGACTCGACACTGCGGAGGTGCAAGAGCGCAGCAGCGCCGCCGACGCCGCGGCCCCAGAGACCGACGCGCGACGCCGCGCCAGTCGAGTACAGATAGTCGAGCGCGGCGCGCACGTCGGTCTGTTCGTAGTAGCCAAACGACACGCGCGCGCCGTCCGACAGCCCCGAGCCCGAGAGGTCGAGCGCAAAGAGCGAGAAGCCGGCCGCGAGCACCGCGTCGCGCAAGTACACGCACTCTTTGCGCGACGACGACAGCTCGTGGAGGTACACGATACACGGTGGCGCACGTACCGCAGCGACAGCAGCAGGCGACAGCAGCAGCGCATCGTCGTCGTCGACTGCACTACCAATGCTGCTGCAGTCGTATGTAGTGGTCGTCACACTGTCGCATCGGCGCCAGAAGCTGCACGCAAGCGTTTCGTTGCGCGCGTTCACGAGCTGCAGGTCGTCGCGCTTGCACGCGAACGGCGCGCCGCCTGCTGCGGACGTGACTGTGAATGTCGAGTCGCCAAGGTCGCTGACTGCGTAGCTCGCGCGCACGGGGTTCGTGATCGACTGAATGAGCTCTTCGTACGACTCGCTAAAGAGGCGCCACCAGCTCGTCAGGTTCGTTGCGTGCAGACTGTCGTTCTTGCGCATCTGCGTGAGGAGTAGCGATAGCGATAGTGCCAGTCAGTATTGCGTTGCGGATGCGTACATGAACGCCATCGCATCTTCACGTCTGAGGTGTATCTCACCCAGCGAGCATGTACGAGCGCCACAAGAGCTCAGTCACGCACCGCTTCTTCGAGCTCGCCATCCTGGAAGATCTCCATTGCGCGCTTGTAACGTATTGGGGATGCAAGAAGTGCTACAGCAGCAGCAATGCGGTGTGGTGTGGTGTGTGCAGCAGGGAGCACGTCGTGAAGTGAAATGCACGCCCGGCACTGCTGCTGTCGATGTTGCACTCTTCCCGCAAGTTGCTCTCTTGCACAGTCAGTTGGGTGCGTCAGAGCGTCACTTCAGTGACATGGGAATGTCGCCAGTGTTTTGGGTGACAAGATTCGCATCCAGCAAGTACCAACTGCCACAGAGCAGAATTCATGCAAAAACGTGGTAGTGAAATAAATGACGGGCGTAAACAAATGGCGGCACCACATCATTCACCCAAGCACCACTAAGAGCATAGAGACGTCAACGCAGTCCAGGTATGTGCACACGAGGTCGTCCTCTCTCTGCTCGTGACGACACTGCAGCTACATGTGATCGGAGCACCCAATCTCTTGTTTGCTTGCTTGCTCGCTCTGTGCGTAACTTTCGCAATGTCGACCAGCTCCTGCAGCTGTCGTCACGTTCCGGCAAAAGCTGAACCCACGCAGTAACACTCGTCACTACTAACGACGTTGTCCACCGTTCATGAGAGATGCCAAGTGGATAGTGGACAATGCGTACAGCCTCTTTCTCCATTACACAGCACTATCTCGCTCTCTATCACGTCCTTACGCGCCACGATGGCTTCCCTCAGTCCCAACAACGTCGTCGCTCTCGTCGTCGTCCTGCACAATGCTCCCAAAGCGCTGGACGCACTCGACGTGCGGGAAGTAGTGCACCACAAACTTGGCGCGATCGACTGCGAGCGCATGATCAGTCAGGTGCACAACTGCATCGCTACGCGACGTCACTGTCGAGCGGCGAAACAGCGACGGCGCATGCACACGCGTGCCCCGTATGTACAAGAGCCCCTCGTCGACGAGCGTCGCGAGCGCCTCGCGCGTGTCCTGCAGCGTCAGGAGCCGCTCGAGCCGACTAAACACGCTCTGCTCCGTGATGCCAGGCGACGTAAGCACGAGTGCGAGCACTTTGCGCTGCAGTGCAAACAAGAACGAGCTGTGCGTGCTGCCGTCCATCTGGAGCCACGGGAACGACAACGTGTCCTTCTCGGCCGCAAACACGACGCGCGGCGGCGTTGGTGCCGACGCTGAAGCGGGTGCTGGCACGACAGTGAACGGCCGCAACAACCACACGCCGCCGTGCTCCTTTGCAACGAACCGCTGCTGTGCGTACGCGTTGACGCACAGCAGCATCCCAGCATCGACGAGTGCGTCGACGCATGTACAGACAGATGCGCGCGTCACAGATGTGTTGGTGGTGACGCGCTGCTGCTGATTCACTTGTATGAGCAGCTCGGGTAGTGCGAGGCCGGCGTCGCCGCTCGCGCGCACGAGTGCAACGACTGTACGTTCGAGTGTGTAGCGGTCTTTGTCTGCTAAACGGCGACGCTTATGCACCAATTGCTCGCTCGGCGGTGCAAACGAAAACGCTTCGAGCTGCTGGAGCTGCGTGCGGTCGTCGAGTGTCAGCGCGTGCACGCGCGTCTCGACGTGCCAGCTGTCCATGAGCAGCGACGGCTTCTGAAAGTCCATGTGCTTCGCGAGGTGCGCCGCAAAGCCCGAGCCGCTCTTGAGACTCTTGTAGTGGAGCAGCCGGAGACTGCGTTTGCGGTGCTGTAGCCGCGCCGTCCGTGCGTTTGGATCAGCTGCTGCTTCGACTGCGTCTCCATGGGCTACGCCAGTGTCCACGTCATTCAAGTCCACATTGTTTGCGTGGCGCGCTACGAGCGAGCACGTGCCGAGCACTTGCCCAGCGAGCTCGAGCGCGCACTGTCCAGGCGTCGCGTTCACTGGGAACGCAGCTTCAAAGAGCTGCTCGTTGTCGGTCTCGTCTCGACTACTGCGCGCTTCGTCGAGCGTGGCGCTAATGAGGCTCTCGTGTGCAGCCGCTTGCTGAAAGAGCCGGAGCGGAAACGCGAGCGTCGTGAGCTTGAGAAAGTCCTGGAGCCGCTGGCTTGGCGTGTACCCGCGCGCGCGGTCGCGGTCGCGCTCGGCGGCCTTGACGATCCAGTTCTTGAGCCAGAGGTAGCGCCACACGAGGCGGATCTCAGCCGCTGACCAGTGCGCAATGAGCTCCTCGGCCACGAGCGGATGGTACGCACTGAGTGGCGCGACGACGAGCAGCACTGCGCGCCGAAACAGCGCCGTGAGCCGTGGCGAACTGACGATCGCGACCTCTTCGTCAAACACACCGGTCGGGTGCTCGCGCGCGACCGCGTCGCACTTTGCGACCTCGACTGCGCGCTTGGCCGCTGGCTCCGCAAGCACCTCTTTCAGCCGCTTCTTGACGTCCATGCGGCGCTTACTGAGCGCACGTGCGATCGTCACGAGCTCAAAGCCTGCGCGTGCGAGGCGCGTCGTGCGGAACGCGATGCGTTCATTGTCGCGCTGGAGGCCTTGTGGCACGGTGATGTGCCAGCGCCGACGACTGTACGCGAGGTACAGCGCAAGCAGTTCGCGGTCGTCGGCATCGGTCCACACCGCAGTCGACCGATTGCGCTTCTTGGGGAGGCGATCGCCAGTTGTATCATCAGCGTCCAGATCGTTGTCCACATCGTGGTCCGAGTCGGCGCCTTCGTCACGCGCGAGTGCGAGTGCACGCTGTGCACGTCGACGCGCTTTCTTGCTTGCTGCCTCTGCGTCGGCAGCCTGTGACTTGGTACGCGAGCCAAGCGCTTTCGAGGCGCTACCAGCACGACTGATGCGCTTGCGGATCGTCGGCTTCGGCTTCGACTTCGCTGTTGCTGCTGTCGTGGGGTGTCCATTACCACTCGTACTAGGACCCGGAGCGCCTGTTGCGTCGTTGGTCTTGCGCGACTTGGAGATCCACGCGAGGATGCGGAGCATGCGGCGCGACCGCGTCTTCACGGGCTTTGGGACTTGGCACACGGTCGCTTCGTGCCGCTTGGGCTGTGCGACTTCCATGACCATCGACTCGAGGCAGAGGCACTCGAGCGCTTCCCAGTACCGCGCAACGTCGCATGCACTCGCAAACGCAAACCGCAGTGGCAACACGTGGCCAAAGCTGTAATGCCGCTCGGTCGTCCCCACGAGCCGCAGCGCCGGCAAGTCGTTCACACTGGACTGTCGTGGGCTATCAGTCGATCCAGTGCTGCGGTCGTCGAGGACGATCTGCGCGCGGCGCTGGAGCAAAAAGAGGCCGCCGAGCGCATTGTCCTTGAGCGCGCGCGAGAGCACGCCGTCGCGGCCGTCCGAGTAGCCGGCGCGGAGGATCTGGAGCAGGCTCGTCATGCCGATCTTGTGCGGTGCGAGCAGCGCTAGGTCCGTGAGCACTCCAAGCACCTTGGCCGTGCGCTGCGACTCGTGGCTCCAGAGCTTCGCGCAGACAGCAGGTGCAAGCGCATCGAACGTCGCGTGTGCGGCAACAGCGGCCTCGACCGCAGCAAACTCGTTGGGTGCGAGCACGTCGCCGCCCGAGAAGACCGCGATGTAGAGCCACACGGGCATCGCATGGAGCACGGCTTCGCGTGAGAACACGAGACCGCTCGCACTGCTCGGGTCCGACGCAGCAGCAGCCGCAAGCGGATCGAGCACTCCGGCAGTTGACGACAACGTCGCGTCGCCTGCAGTTGTATGCAAGTGCGTCCAGAGGAACTCGTGAAAGATCTTGCAGCGGTACATGACGCCGTACGCAAAGCCGAGCTTGCGGTACTGATGGGCATGCGCGCTCGACGTCGCTTGGCTCCGGAACCGCCGAATGCGGTAGCTGATCTCGAACGGCGCCGGTTGCGCGACGACGACGAGTGCCGAGCTTGGTGTGGCAGTCGCAGTGGTCGCAGTCGCAGTTGCTATGCGTGCGTCGTCGTCGCGCTTCCGCTTGCTCCCGCGCGTTGGTGATGGCGATGGCGTCGTCGTCATTGCGACTCCGTTACTCGTCGCGACCGACGCGTCAGTGCCAGCCACGAGTCCAACTCCATGGTTAACACTGTCATCAACATTGTCAGCATTGCCGCCAACACCGTTGTCCACAGTGTCAACATTGACGTCAACATCGTCGTCATCGCCGCTGTCGCTGTCGGCGCCGCGCAGCCGGATGACGCCGTGGCGCTCGGCGTTCTGGTGAATGCGGCGCAGTCGTTCGTCGCGGCAGTAGTGCTGCACAAAGCGCTGGATGCTCTGCTCGTCGTGCTCAAAGCCGGGGAACACAACGCACTTGAGCGCGCGGAGCTTTGTCGAGACGTTCTTGGCCGGCAGCGGCAGCTGCAACAGTCGCAACGCGCCGTCGCGCTCGAGCTCTTCGGCAATGCGCGAGATCGAGCGCTGGTCGACCATCCCGACGGCTGCTGACGGCAGTGGCGGCGGCGAGAAGCACGCAGTTGCAGTCGCGACTGCGCTCTGCTCGCGCTCGGCGACGTGTCGCTCCATGCGAAAGACGCTCGCACGCAGCGACGAGAGGCTGATGATGCGCTCGCGCACGAGCCGCTCGAGGATGTGCGTGCGGCGCCGCGTGCGCGTGCCGTCGACTTCGAGACCGCCAAGCGCGCCTTTGAGCGAGCGCCTGGACGCTGCGTCAGTAGCACCAGCACCAGTCTCTGTCAGTAGCGTTGTGTCGGCTGCTGCCGCTGATCCGTCTGTGAGCAAGAGCGGCGCACACGGCCGCTGCACGAGCGCTGCGAGCGCCGGCGCACCGCGCGTGTACAGCCGAAACGCTTTGTTCTTGCCCTGGATGAACGTCTCGGCCTCGAGTGCGTACCGCCCAGCGAGCACCGACACGAGCTTGTACGGTAGCTTGTTGCCTGGCAGCACGATCTGCTGCCGCAACTCGGTAATCGTCGCGCCGTGTGCGCCGCGCGCGTCGATCAGCTGGTAGATCTGCTGCAGCAAGCCGAGCTCCACAGCGATGCCACTGCGCTGCGGCTGCTGAGTCGCTGTGCTGTCCGTACTGCTAACTACAGGCGGCTTGTACCGGATGCAGTTGAGGATCTTGGGCTCGAGCCCAGCCGAGCGCTTCGTCGGTCGCAGCACGGCCTGGAAGAGCTCGAGTCGGAACGCGTCGTCGCGCTTCGCTTCGTGCTGCACGTGCGAGCGCAACACTTCGACGTGGCGCTTCTGGAGCTGCAGGTCGCGTCCCAAGTCGGCGAGCACGCACGAGTGACCGGGGACAGTCTTCAAGTACGCCTCGGCCGCAGCACATACGATGCGCTTGCTCGCGTCGTCCGACTCGAACTCGGCCGTTGCGTCATAGAGACGCGGGACAAACGCGCCCGCGAAGCGCGGGAGGTGCACGATGTTGAGCCGCCGCATCGTTGGCTTTGCGACGATCAGCATGCGCTTGACGACGAGCTCGTGCGACAGCAACGTGTCGAGCGCGCTGTGGAGGCGCTTGACCGACGCGTCGAGCACGAGGCCACTCAGCGCTGTGACTGTTGCCCCACGCACGCGCGCACGGCCGACGGCTTCGAGGATCGCAAAGTGGTCGTCCGCAAGCGCTGTGGACGCGCCGAGGTTGAGTGCACGGAGTCGCAATTCGCGACATGCAACCGCCATGAGCGTTTGGCCACTGAGTTGGTGGACTAGCAGTGCGTCGTCGAGCGAGAGCGCGGCGAGTGCTGCTGGCGACAGCGCTGTGCACGCAGGTAAAGGCGATGCCGCAATAGGGTCGGCCGTCGAGTCAGCGTTTGCAGGCTTGCGTGCCTGCGTGTTGGCTGGACTAGCTGCAAAGCTGCTGTTGCCGTCGTCATGCGCTGCTGGTGTTGGACTGCGATGCTGCGGATGCGTTGGTGCAGCAACGCCATCGGGACTCGATGGTTGTTGTGCGTTGGAGCGATGGTGAGTGTCAGCAGCAGCAGCAGTGTTTGTCGTGCTACCGCCATCATCTGATGCGCTATTGGTGCTGTTGTTGGGCCAGACGCGCGGCGCGTGACTGACAGGCGATGCTGGTGCGCTGCCCGTGCCGTTCCGCTGGTCGCTCGCTGCACTCTCTGCGCCACCAGTCGGTCGCTTGCGCTTCTTGCCGATGAGCGGCTGGCTGCTGCTGCTGCTAACGCTGCTCACTGGCAGCTTGGACGGATGGCCATCACCATCGTCACTGCTGTTGACGTTGCTGCTGCTGCCGACGCTTGTACCGCTGTAGAAGAACTGGAGCACGCCGAGCGCGTGTTGGCGCTGCAGCATCCGCCAGACATGACGCCGCAGTCCAATGTCATTGACAGGGTCCACAGCGTCAAGCAACACTGCAACAGCGACGCCTGCACGGCCTTCGAGCGCGATGTAGTCGAGACACTCTGCTGCGAGCGTCTGCGGTCGCACCACGACAGTCGCAGCGCGTCGCGCGACCGGATCGCCTGCCATGGAATTTGTCATCGTACCAATCACCATTGCCATCGCCTTGTAACAAATAACTCACTCACTTGCAACAAACAGTACATACTACACTAATAACTTCTCTATCACCTATTGTATAATGCACATATATATTCCAGAACTCACATTTAGATTGCAGAACGATTTAATAAAAAAGCTACGAAAATATTAGTTATATAAAACGCATTTACGAGGACCGTTAAGGAGCTCACAATTTTTGATACAAAGACAATGATAGCTATTAGAATGTTTTGTTTCATTTTATTAACGTGGCTCCCAAGTCAAGTTGAGCGATAGGATTCATTCAAGCGCTTGCTAGCACGGAGCCAGCGACGATGGCGACGGCGCCGCAGCGACTGCTACTGCTACTACTGGGTGTCAATCGAAGCAGTGAGAGGATGCAAGCTGACGGAGGTGTCAGCTGCGCACACGCGTTGGCGGTGCAGTTGTGAGAGTCGGTGCAGACATCATTTGACTCGAGCGTCAGCCGTCTACACTGGCGTGTGAATCGCCTCGATCGTCATGAGCATCCGCGACTCGCTCGACTGGCGGCGCGACCGCGCAACAGCGACGACTGCCGCTACAACCGCTACTGCTGCGATCGCAGTGATGACGACCGGATCGACCGACGCAGACGACGTATCCGCGTTGCCACCTTCAGCAGCTGCGCTGAACGTCACTGCGTAAGCAGGCGCGGATGTTGGCGCAGCAGTTGTCGCAGTCGGAGCTTGTCCCGCGTACTCAGACACGGAGTAGACCTGCGTTGGCAATACAGTTGTTGGCGCCGGCGTCGGTGTCGGAGTCGTCGGACACGGTGTCGGTGTCGGAGTCGTCGGACACGGT
>JAADWX010000524.1:0-20046 GCA_023336405.1 Globisporangium echinulatum | reverse complement strand
TGTGGCCGTTGTCGAGGTAGCCATAGTAGAACTGCTCACCAGCGTGCACCTTGAGATGCGGGAAGCCCTGTGCGTCGCCACCGCCCGAGTTGGACGGACACGGTGCTGCACCGCGCACGACGTCGTCCATGAGCACTTTGTGCGTCATCTTGTCGTTGATGTGCGAGTCGCCACGACCCGGATAGTTGTTGATGTAGCCGCTGCACCGACCGTTCGACGTCTCGCTGCCGTAGATCCACGCACGCGCGATGTCGTACACGACTGTGCGGTCCGTGTCGATGCAGTCGATCCATGTGTGCACCTGCACAGTGTGCGAGAGCGACGCGACTGCGAGGGCAGCGAGGAGACTCGAGCCGTACAACATCGTTCACGAGCGGTGGCGCGAAGTCGATACACGAGATGAAGGAGCGCGAACGGACGAGTCGGTCGTGAATAAACAGATGCCTCTGTGTTGCCGTGAGTCGGCAAGTCGAGTTGTGTCGTTGTCTGCAGCGCAGGCTCTCTGAGCTCCAAGCCCTTGGCACCAGTGATGCGAGCGCTCCATTAGTGATGCGTGTCACGAGCCAGCACGCGCGTGAAATGGATGCAAACGGCCGCCATTCCGTTTCGTTCGGCTCTACTTGCGCACTTTACGAGAACGAGACGCTGATCTGACTCGCAAACGGAACTGCATTGCAAGGATCGATCAGTGTGAGCTTCGAGACATGGACTGGAGAGCCTCAGGTTGTATGTACTGCGGTGAAGCGGTTCGTTCGCTGCCAGGTCGGTGCAACTTAAGCAGGGTAAAGCGAAGCATCCAGGCGCCTTGAGTGCTAGTCTCACTCTCGTATGGCGCTCGAAACTGAGAGAAACGAGCTACCAGTTGGACTGGAGAATTCGAGTCGTCAAAATTAGACCCTCTATCATTGTTGTGTCGGTCGTGCATAAAAGTTGTTTATCTACTTAGCCAACGAAGTCCCAGTATTTCGGAGAAACACGTTGGCGCCCGCTACGCCGAACGGGAGGAAGTGATCGGACATGTTCGCGCGTAGCAAATGACAAGTCAATATGTTGTGCGATCTATGCACGAGACACTACGCTGGGCCACGAGGAACTGCGAGCAACTTTCGTAGCTATGTAAGTCGAGAGTTCCAGAGACAGCACGGTGGTATACGTTGTTGGTTGGGACCTGGCGGTTCCAGGGCGTTTCACGTTGCTATACTCGTTCGCCTTTGGTCCGCGTACGCAGACAAGCAGAGAAAGCGCAGCATCATCGAGGCTACGACATATATACACACACCTTGGCGACGATGCGTACCCGCTGTGGTGCCGTGAGTGCGCTTGTATGCATCACCACGCTCGCGCTGGCACCAGCGTTCGTGTGGAGCTACACGTGCCCGAATTTTTGCTCGCAGAGAGGCATGTGCCTCGCCCAGGGCGTCTGCGCTTGCCCCAACACCTGGACGGGCGCCGACTGCTCCATTGGTACGTTTGCACTGCTCGCAGCTCCATCTCATGAGTATGCGTGCAGTGGCAGACATAACGCAGTGACAGATCAACTGACTCGTGCGTGTATGTGTTGCACTCTCTCGGTGCCAGCGCGATGTCCGATGGGACTAGCATGGGCGGACCAGGTCGTTGGTACGGACAGCGGCCACAATCTCGCCGAGTGCTCGAATCGCGGCGCATGCAACGACGACACGGGCACCTGTCAGTGTAACTCCGGGTTCACTGGCGCTGCGTGTGAGCGGAGTACGTACTGTTTGTATGCTGCGTTTGTGTGTGTCTGTGCATAAGCTCGGTTTCTGTCACTGCGCTATGTATGCTCGCATTGACGCTGCGCGCATCATCGGTACGTCGGTCGTGCAGTGAGTTGCACCTGCAGTGGCCACGGACGCTGTATGTCCATGCGGCGACTCGCGATCCTCAAAGACCCCGGACTGGGGGACACGCTGACGTACGCCGCCAACTGGGACGCTACCAAGATCTATGGCTGCGTATGTGACGCTGGCTACGCTGGCCCGTCGTGCACTGAGCGTACGTCACAAGTCATGGAGTTGTTTCCTGTTCGTTATCTCTCGCCCTTGCTCACGCGTTCGTACGACTCGTGTGTCTGCATCGGGCGCTCCACACGCACAGGGATCTGTCCCGTCGGCGACGACCCGCTTACAGGTACGATTCAGGACCCAACGGGCATCCAGCGCAACGAGAAGCAGCGTGTGAACTGCAAAGCGACGGTGCGTGACAGCGAATGACTGGCATCTTGCGTACAGAGGCGCCTTGGATGGTCTAAACAAATGTGAACCACCGTCAGAACTCGGGAGCTGCAAGCACACTGTCTCACTCCTGTTGATGTCGATGTGTGGGCATTGCTGTTTGTTGCATGCAGACTGGAAGCTTCACGCTCACGTTCCGAGGCTTTACGACCGAGCCGATCCTTGCGAACGACTCGGTCGCGACTGTGCGTTCAAAGCTCGTTGCAATGCCGTCGATCGCTGCTGCGACCGTCACGTTCGGCGGCATCACGATCGTCGCATGCACGGCGATCGGAAACGACATCAGCATCGAGTTTACGCAAGACTTTGGCAAGTACGTCGCTGCTGCTTATGTGTCAGCCTGAAGCTGCGGCTCTTTGGCTATGCCATAGACACTCACGCATCTCTGGTCGCATTACCCACTTGTGCCGATTCGTATGCTCCTAGCTTGCCAGACCTGATCGGCGACAGCTCGAATCTCGGACACAACGCACCGACGACGCCGTCGCTCACGCTCTCGACTGTCGTCCAAGGCACGAAAGAGAGTCTCGCGTGCTCGCGCCGCGGCACGTGCGACCGCACGAGCGGCCTCTGCAGCTGCTACCCCAACTACTTCTCGAGCAACGGACTTGCGAAGATCGGACAGCGCGGCGACTGCGGCTTTGTGCGCCAGACAGTCACGAGCTGTCCAGGCGAGATCGCGTGCAGCGGCCAGGGCACGTGCCGCGGTCCACCGACGTACGACTGCATCTGCAACGAAGGCTTCACGGGCGGCGACTGTAACGAACGTACGTGTATGTATGAGTTGTTCATCCGCACTGTATGATGCACTTGACAGCGCAATATGACTGATGACTGGTGCTACGTTACGTAGGCGAGTGTCCGAAGGGCAAGGCCTGGTTCGACCTCCCGACTGCAGACGACGTTGCGCACCAGCTCGTCGAGTGCTCGAATGCCGGCGTGTGCGACCGCCTCAAGGGCGACTGCATCTGCCTCAGCGGCTTCACCGGCGCAGCGTGCAACCGAAGTGCGTTCTGTGTGACGCTCGTAGCACTCATCGTCTAGCTGCAGGTCGCTCGTAGTCGTCAAGAGCTCATTTGTGTATGTATTTGTGTGTGCGAGTCAGTGACGTGTCCGAACGACTGCAGTGGTCACGGCACGTGCTACACGATGGAGGAGCTCGGGAAACGCGCGACGCTGAATGGGGAGCTCATGGGCTGGACCTACGGCGCGGTGCCCAACAAGAAAGAGGTACGTCGAGTCTTCCGTCTCTGTCGCACTACGTGTGATGCCGGCCACTTGGTACTCACACGACGACCTATGCGCTATGTACGTTTACGCGCCTACATACACGCTTGTGGACGAGTACAGACGTGGGACTACGACATGGTGCGCGGTTGTCTGTGCGCAACTGGGTGGGAAGGCCACGACTGCTCGAAGCAGTCCTGTCCAACAGGCGACGACCCCATGACGATCTACAACGCCGACGGCTCGCT
This sequence comes from Globisporangium echinulatum, assembly GCA_023336405.1. Classification (NCBI taxonomy): domain Eukaryota; phylum Oomycota; class Peronosporomycetes; order Pythiales; family Pythiaceae; genus Globisporangium; species Globisporangium echinulatum. The sequence goes on along the minus strand of JAADWX010000524.1, from coordinate 16,316 downwards.
CCAGCAGACCGAGGTGCAGGAGATCGTGTGCACTGGCGCGTCCGGGCTGTTCAGTCTCAAATTTCGTGAGGCTGTGACGCCGCAGCTGCCGTTCAGCGTCTCGGCCGCAGCGCTGCGCGCCGCGCTCGTGCAGCTCCCGACGATCGGCGACGTCGCTGTCAGCTACAGCAGCGGCGCGTCCGCGTGCACGGCCGGTGGTACGAACGTGATCCGCGTCGAGTTCCTGACCGAGTTTGGCGACGTTCCACCGCTGCGCTGGGTGCTCGACGGCGCACTCGCAATGATGAGCCGCATCGACGGTGCCGGTGGCTCGCGTCGTGGGACAAAGGAGAACGCCGTGTGCTCAAACCGCGGCGTGTGCAACTCGGTCACGGGTATGTGCCGCTGCGTCTTTGGGTTCACGAGCAGCGACGGGTTTGGAAACGAAGGCGACCGCGGCGACTGCGGGTACATGGACGTCGTGTACCTCAACTCGGCTGGCAAGGTCGCGAACGAGATCTAGAGCGAGTGAGAGCGAGCAGCAGCAGTAGAAGATGATGAGTCGGCAAGGAGAATCACAGTAATGACGGCAGAAGTCAAGGATCGGACCGGCTACTGGCAGAGCGGATCGCGTGCTGGAGCTTGAGATAGGGTGAATGGCTGCGCGTCGTGCCTCAGTGTCGAAGACTGAGAGAGATGGCTAACAACCGACCCAGACGATGTCGTGTCGCTCGTTTCAATCGTGAACTAGCTGTGAGTGTGGTACCCCTTTTACACGACAAACGACTAATCACCAGCGGCTCGACACATCCTGTTCATTCTAACGTTACTATAGCAGATCGCACTCTCTGTTAACGCTGCGAGCGTGTGTGTCCTCACGTGCCGAGTCTGCGCGATGCAGCACGTCAATACGCGACGACCCCAGCAGCACCACCAGCAGCAGCGTCTCTCTCTCAACCTCCGCCCGCTTCAGCCCTCAAGCCATACAGCCCTCAACTCCTATAGCTCTGACAGCGTCTCGTCACTGTCACCGACTCACTTGTCCTGCAGCGCCGCTGCTGCGGCTGCCTTTGCAACTGCGCGCGCCTCTTGTCGCTCAGCATGTTGCGCGAGCTGCTGCGTGTGGAAGCGCTTCTGCTTCTGCACATTGTCCGGCAGCATGAGGTGCGCCGGCACATCGTCGACGAGGCCGGCTGCTCTAATCTTCATCCACTTGCGAAAGTTCCAGTACAGCGCGCGGTCCGGCAGCAAGAGCGCCAGTTCCAACGCGTTGTGCCAATCGAGACGACTCAAGCGCGCGTTGTTCTGCATCATCTGCATCGTGATGCGACACGCTTCGCGCGGGTTCTGCCGCTCGACCGCGTAGTGCTGAATGACTTCGCGGTAGCACTCGGTGCTCTTGTCCATCTTCTTCGCGTGCGCGTGCAACATACGGACAGCAGCCGTGACGTCGCCGCTGCGGACGTGCGCGAGCACGACGTTTTGGTACGTGAGCGTGTCCCACGCGACGCCGTCGCGCTTCATCGTCTGCGCAAACGCAAGGACGCGGCTGTAGTCCCCACTCTCGAGCAGCGCTGTCAAAGCCGCGTTGTACGCAAACAGGTTGAGCTCGTCGCCCGCAGCGCGGCGCGCGTCAAACAGCGCGAGCGCGACTTGTTTGTGGGCGGGATCCGACGACTTGGCGTGCGCCATGAGCACCGCGCCGAGGTACAAACCGCGCAGTTGCGCCTGTTCCGCTGCGCTCATACTGTCAAAGACGGCGATGACGCTCGACCAGCGCTTCGCTTTCGCACACGCCGAGAGCGCCGAGTTGAACACCGTCATCGTCGGCGCAAAGCCGTCGGCTTGGAGGCTCGCGAGCACTTCGAGCGCGAGGTCGGCAAGCCCAGTCTTGCCGGCGCAGATCGCGAGCGAGTGGTACGTGCTCTGCGTCATCTCGAGGTTCCGCTGGCGGATCGCGCGGAGGACACCGACGGCCGAGTGGCCGTCGCCGACGCGCGCGCACGAGTTGAGGATGTTGTTGTAGATCACGATCGTCGTGTCGACCTTGTGGCGCAGCATGTCGTCAAAGATCTCGAGCACGAGCTCGTGCTGCGTCGACTTGAGCGCGGCCGACAGCGCGCGCGAGTACGTTACGCTCTTGGGCACGTACCCGTCGTTGCGCATGACCTCAAAGATCTTGAGCGCTTGAATAAACTTGTGCTCGTGGTAGCAACAGGCAATCGCGCTCGAGTACGCGTGGATGCGCGGCCGCACACCCTGCTCGCGCGCGTATCGCAGCACATCGATGCACTCGGTCACGCGCTTGCGCGCGCCGAGCACTTCGATCAGCGATGTTGCGACGTCGACGGTCAGGCCGTGGCCGCCCGCCGCTTGGATCTCGGCAAAGATCTCGAGTGCTGTGCGCCAGCCGTTTACTTTATCGGTAGCGTAACGCAATGCGGCGAGGTGCTCGCTCGTGACGTCGTGCTGCGAGTGCTGCTGGTACTGCGAATGCTGTTGGCGGCCATCGCGAGTGTCGCTGTTGATCTCGTCGTTGTCGTCGTCATCGCGGTCGTTTGCAGCCGAGAACTGGTTGCGCGTGTGCGCAGCAGGTGCGAGCGATAGCGGACGGCGCGCAGCTACGATGAGCACGTGCAGACCGCTGCGCTGCAGCGTGACGACGCGACTCGTGCCAATCAACGACAGTGGCGCGCGGTCATCGGTCGCAGCAGCAGTCGCAACAGCAGACAACTGCGAAGGAGCGAGGCGCGCAGCAGCTGAGCTGGCTCCGTGGCGACGCCAAGCGAGTCCGGCGCGGCGAGCGAGCATGACGAGGTGAGGCAGTGAACGGACGGACGGACTTGCTGCTGCAGATGTCGAGAGCTGAGCGCTCGATGACGGAGTGGTTGAGCGTGGACCTGTTAAAAAACGGAATGTGAATGAATGATAGTGATAAAAATCGGGCAATCGTTAAAGTACGCGATCGATGTTATGTACTTTATGAATCTGAGTACCTAAATTACAGAATATTGATTAGAATGCTAGGCAGTAATATTAATATCGGTTATACGTTATCTTATGATGAAATTCACTATTATAGTTATACCAAATTAATTTGACTTGAATACGCAATCATTTCTTGTATCCTAATCTTATAGATCCATGTCACTATTTCATTTATTACATGTTGGATTTGCGCATCCTAGTACCATAGAGCAGCAATGATAGGTACTATGAGTCTTCTAAATGAAAAACCGTGCCAGTCGCAACGCGCCTGAGAGAGGACAGGAACATGTAGAAATTTGCCAATCTCGGTACTAATTAGCATTTGTGAAACTCGATGCGATCGCTGATTGGCTACGTTTAATTATAGTGCAGGTTGAACACTCGTTTATGCTCAATATTCTGCCAATTAACCTGTATAGCTTTCATATGATTCAAAAAATGTAATCTGTTTTGGATAGACGGTTGTATTTTGCGCATATGCATTAGCTTTATGTTTGTATGTCTGTCACTACGTCACTCTTTCAAGCCCGCATGTTTGCGTTGCTCTTTGCTTCTTCATTTCAGGCTCGGCAGTGTGCACCTCACGTCCATCGCGTAGCAACTCGCGTCAATTGCACACAGACGGCGAACAAGCATGCTTGCACGCCTCCAGCGGTGCGCTCGCATGCTGCTATTTCGTGATCCGTCTATGCATGTAGACCATCGTGAGTAACTTGCGCATACGCGGATGGATGTGCGTGCTTGCATCCATGTGTGTCGACACTGCAATACAGACACGCAGTGCTCCGACGAGCGACGCGCAGCGCGCTCTCGAGTGGCAGTCGCCGCTCGATTGTGCAGGCGCCAATGAATAGCGAAGGCGACGGACACCATCTAAAGCGCAACAAGTACCATTCGGTACTCGAAGGCGAGTTCCAGCTCGTGTCGGGCGAGGTGCTGCCAGAAGTCCATATCGACTGGGAGCAGTGGGTGCGTGCGCGTACTGCTGCTGTCGTCGTCGTCGTCGCTCGTGTGTCTACTGGCGCCTGCATGTACACCTTGCACTGGATCAACTGATGACCGCTTGCACTATCTGCGCATGCACATCGTCACTAGGGCGACCCGTCGCTGCCGGATGAGCGCACGATCCTCGTGCTGCCGTCGTTCTCGCACTCGAGCCACGCGGCGTCGAACCGCGACGACCCGCGTCCTGGGTGGTGGGAGAAGATGGTCGGACCCGGCAAAGCGATCAACACGTCGTACTTTCGCGTCATCTGTCCGTCTGTGCTCGGAAGTCCGTTCGGCGCGACGTCACCAGTGAGCACGGACCCACGCACGGGCAAGCCGTACGCTGCGTCGTTCCCGCAGATCACACCAGCCGACATGGTGCGTCGTCGCGTATCATCTGCAGCGCTCTGTCTATTGACAGTGACTGCAACAGACGGAGAGCTCACATCGTAACTGTATTGACATGACAACAGGCAGCAGTGCACGCACGTATCCTCGACGACCTCGGCATTGGCAAAGTGCACACTGTGATTGGTGGCAGCATGGGCGGCATCCAGGCGCTCGAATTCGCGGCGCAGTTCCCCGATCGACTCGACCGGCTCGTCGGCATTGCGTGCACTGCGCAGACGACGCCTGGGACCGTTGCGTTCCGGCGCGTCCAGCGCATGGCGATCCTCGCGGACCCGGCGTACAAGGACGGCAACTACGCACCGGGCGCTGTGCTCGACGGCATGAAGGTCGCGCGCGAGCTCGGGATGACGTGCTACCGGTCGCGCGAGGAGTTTGACGCACGCTTTGACTGGAATCCGACCGGGCCGATGCACTTCAAGGCCACGACGTTCGACGTCGAGAGCTACATGGAGTACCAAGCGAGCAAGTTTGCGCGCTTCTACGACCCGAACTGCTACCTGCTGCTGTCGAAAGCCATGGACCTGCAGAACGTCGGACGCGGCCACTCAAACCTAGCGGAGGGCCTCAGCCGCATCGCGTGCGACTCGCTCATCATCGGGATCAAGCAGGATCTGCTCATTCCGATCCAAGAGCAGCGCATGATCGTACGGACTTGCGTTTGCATGAGTAGAGATGGTAGGTCAGCTACGAATGACTGACAGACTTGACATTCTGTATATGTGTATGTATGTATGGCTGTGCAGGTCAACATCCTCCAGTCGTACGGCTACGACTCGCAGCTCGTCGAAGTTGACTCGAAGTTTGGGCACGACTCGATGTTCCACAACCGCATGCAGCAAGACGTGTTTGCGCCGATCGTGCGCGACTACATCGAGCATCACCTGTCGCCGCACCTCCCGCACGAACAGCACCGCTACAGCAGCCTCTAGTGTATCGCTACGATCGTGTGTAGACATGCTGCTTGTGGGGCGCATGTACGTCCAGGGCAACTACAGACCTGTTCGCCATGACACAGTGTGATGATCGGTCTCGATTGTCCAGTCGATGACTGATTGATTTGTCAAATTTCATGTTAGCATCCTACGGAAACAGCGCAATCGAATGTTGCACATGAGTTTTTTGCATTAATTTCACCGTATCTTAGTGCAATTGCTTGCAAATGAGGTTCTATAACTATATATCTGATCATTTTGACGATCGAAATATATATTCAAACAAATTTATCGATTGCGTCATTCAATATTAAATCCTTGACCGAAGAATCCGCTTTTGGTGACTTCAAACAACAAGCAGCAGCAACAACGATCAAGGGGGAAAGCAACCCGCACGTCCACCTCGACGTCACTCGATCGCTGCGCACACACACACGCTGCGCTCCCTGTCTCTCCCTCTATCTTACTCGCTTCATCATCCCTTGCTGGACACCGCCTCACTCGGTCTTCAGCAGCAGCAGCTGACGCCTGTGCGATGGGAAACATCACGAGCATGGGCTACGGCAGCACAGCAGCCGACGCTGGCATGGCAGGCGAGAACGGCGCGATGAGCCATAGCGTGAGCGACTATATCCAACGACTGCCGCCTGACGAGCTGCAGCGGTACACCGAAGGCTATCGCCGCATCTGCCGCGTCGAAGCGCCATCGCCCTCGAACGGAGGTGCGCTCCAGACTGCCGGTCGTAGCAGCAGTGCATCTTCACTACCACCTGTATCTGCTACCGCAACAACAACAACGCGGCGTGCAAGCAACGCGAGCCAAGTCGCGGTTGCCGAAGTGCGCGCACCCACACTGCCATCAGGCGCAGCGCTCACGAAGAAGGTCTTTCGCCAGAAGGTCCTGAGCGCGTTCCCGATGATCCCAACGTCGCTTGCCGACCGGCTCTTTGACGTACTTGACACGCGTCGCACTGGCGCACTGAGCTGCGACGACGTGCTCAGTGGCATTGCGTGGCTCAAGCACGGCACGTTTGACGAGCAAGTGCGCCTGCTCTTCCGCATCTACGACCTTGATTCCACAGGGCTCGTCACGCGCGACGTGCTCGACCGGTTCATGGACGTTGTCTACGGCCGCAAACGTGCGCGGGCAAGCACGACTGTTGCGTTCCTCGATGCGGTCTTTGACGGCCGCACGAGCCTCACGCTCGACGAGTTTGCGCGCGTCGTGCGTGCGAGCGACGCAAACGGCGCAGCACTACTGCTTGAGTGGCTCTCGGTGCTCGCCGATACGATTGGCGCGCACGAAGACGCTGCGATCCTTGCGCTCGAGCGGTCGTACAACCCAGCCGTGATCCGCCAGCGCCTCGCAGCCGCGACGCAGTTTGCACCTGCGGAAATCACCGCACTCGAGCGGCAGTTTGTCCGTCTGTTTGATACTGCGAAGACGGGTGGTGGCAGTAGCGCCAGTGGCAGTACCTTGCGCGTTGCAGCGACGGCGTTTGTGTCTGTGCTGAGTGACAATGCGCTGTTCCCGCGCCGCGTGCTCGAGCGTGCGTGTGCGCACCGCGACGTTGTGACGCTCGACGATCTGTGCCGATTCATGTCGGACTGCTGTCGCGGCGACATCGAGGCACGGCAGCGCCACCTCTTTGCGCTCTTCCAGGACTTGGAGGCAGCGACAGCAAACACTGAGACGACTGATGCGGCAACTACGAATGCGGTGCCAGCCAACTCGGTGCCGGCAGCTGAGGTGACCATGTCGTGGGACGCCGTCGACGAACTCTGCGCGATCGGCTGCGCGTGTGCAGTTGACGATTCAGTCGCGACACTGACCGAGCGCGAACAGAGCTGCGTCGCACATGTCTGTCTGCTACTACTGCAGTCGTCTATGGGGATCGCACCGGATGTGGTGACGTAGGTCGAGTGACATGCTCACGCATTCGCAATGCTCGTGTCTTTTTGTGTGTATGTGTCGGACAGCTGAAGCGCGAGAGCGCTGGCGCGAGAGGGCTGACCGAGTCGCGCTTCCTCGCGTGGGCAACCAGCGCAGCTGCTGTGCGTCACGTACTGGACCAGCTCGCGTTTGCTGCGTGCATTCTCTTTGGCGTCAAGCCCGAGTCGCCGCAGCTCGAGCGCCGCATCGTCGAGTGGCACTGGTCACACGCGACGGTCTCGTTCAGCGTCGGCGAGGTATGTGCGTCTGTCAGTCTGTCTGTCTGTATGAGTCTGTACTCTCAGTCTCTTACCTCACTGTGGTGGTGGCTGGACATGTATGCAGACGTGGAACCTCGTTGGCGCTGCGTGGTGGCAGCAGTGGTGTCAGTACGTTGGCATGAGTCGACTGAACGGCACACCGAGCGGCGCGCTGCCACTGCCCATGATCCCCAACGCTGCGCGTGCGCTCGTCGGCCGCGGCGACTTGATCGCTGCGACTGCGGCAAGCGACAAAGGCACGCGCCCTGGACCGGTTGCGAACTGGGACCTCCTGCACCGCAGCGGTAGTCGACGACTCAAGGACCGACTCGTGTTTGGCCGCGACTTCTACGTACGTCGCTGCTTGTAGTCACGCTGGCGGATTGAGTGCCAGCTATCACTCACACGCACTTGCATGCGCTTGGTAGCTCGTGCCGTCAACTGCGTACGCCGTACTCGTGCTCTGGTACAGCGGCGGCCCCGACTTGGCGCGAACGATCATCGAGCACCCACCGGGGCGACTCGAGATCGAGCTGTTCCCGCTCGTGCTCCGCGTCGCGCGCGTCGACCCAGCGAACGGCAGCGTGATCATGTCGGGCGCCGAGGTGCTGCTGAGCGCACTGAGTACGCCAGCGAGCGTGCTCGAAGCGACGTGCCGCGCACTCCTGCTGCTCAAGAGTTTGGACAAGGCGCGGCTCTGGTACTTTGACGAGCGTGAGCCGGCGAACAAGCACCGCGTCCGGATTGACCGACCAAACGCACTAGCGCGGCTTGCACAGGATTGCGTCGTGTTGCTCGAAGTGCAGGACGACGACGGCTCGTGGCCGCTCTCACAGGCAATCGACTCGGTTGCAGCAGCTGCGAGCAGCCGCGTACAGCGTAGTCGGGACGGCCACGGTGACGGCAGTGACGAAGACGATGTTAGCGGTGACGATGATGACGACGTGAGTGACAGTGACGGCGATGCAGCTGCAAGTCCGTCACGCGACCGCCATCGCACGACCAGCAGTCGGCGCAAGCGGCCGCGTGACCAGCGACCGCTCTCACGGACGTCCGACATTTGCTCGCGCGGGAACCTTGAGACGCTCACGACGCTCGGCGGCGTGTACAAGAGCAGCAGTCGTAGCGACACGACAACTGGTGAGTCGAGTACCGACACGAGTGCGACTACCGACGTAGCACCGACGAGTGCATTGAGCCCCGAGCGCGCGCGTCTCGCCGCAGCGAGAACCGTCGTGCGCAAGCGCTTCTCGAAAGACGCGTTCACGGGCCACGGTCTCGTCGGGCTCGACAACCTCGGGAACACGTGCTACATGAGCTCGGCGCTCCAGTGCCTGAGCCACACGCCGCTGCTCGTGTCGTACTTTCGGCACGAAGCGTACTTGCGCGACATCAACGTGCGCAATCGCGACGGCACGAACGGCCAGCTCGCCGTTGCGTTTGGCGAGCTCCTGCGCGTGCTCTGGACGTCCGAGAAGAAACGGTTTGCGCCCACGGCGTTCAAGCGCGTCGTTGCAAAGTGCCATCCGCAGTTCACGGGCGCGGACCAGCACGACGCGCAGGAGCTCCTCGCGTGTCTCCTCAGCGGCCTGAGCGAAGACCTGAATCGTGTCATGGTCAAGCCGTACGCCGAGCAGCCCGACAGCGCTGGTCGCAGTGACGCAGTCGTTGCTGCTGAGTGGTGGCGCAACCACCTCGCGCGCGAGCGGTCGGTCATCGTTGCGCTGTTCACGGGTCAGTACAAGAGCTTGCTCGAGTGCTCGGTCTGCCGCTACGAGTCGGCGCGGTTCGAGCCGTTCACGTTCCTCCAGCTGTCGCTGCCCGAAAGCAGCGTGCGGTCACTTGCGCTCACGGTCATCTTTCGTTGCGGTCGCGTGCCGCTCAAGCTCTCGGTGCGCGTGCCGCACAGTGCGACGGTCCAGGACGTGCGGCGCGAGGTAGCGCAGCTGCTGTGTGAAGTCAAGCGTGGCGATCGTCAGTCAAGCACAGCAGTGACGGCCGACGCTGTGCAGCTCGTCGAGACGCAGCTCGTGCTGGCGCGCATCTCGGTGCTCCACACAGTCGACACGTTGCTCGACGGCCGCACGCCACTTACGCACGTGCACGAGAAGGACCAGCTCGCCGTCTTTGAACTCGACGATGTTGCTCCACGTCCTGACGCACAACAGCAACAGCAACACACGTCAGCAGCCAAGTGGTCGGCTGGTGCCAGTGACTTGAAAGCAAATACTGTGACTGTACCATCGCCATCACCTGCACCAGCATCAACAGGAGCGAACGGCAACGCGTCGACACACACAGATCCATCGACGAGCGCGTCGGAGCTACCGCACATGAATGGCGTTGCAGCAGCCGAAGCTTCGACAGCTGTGAGCGACGCGCTGTTTCCCGTCGGCGCGTCCGTGTTTGTGCGCGCTGACCGCACAAAGGACGTTGCATCGGCGCGCGTGCTCGGCAGCAGCGCTGCGAGCAACACAGTCGACGTCGCGTTTCCGTCTGGTGCGCGTCGGTACAGCGTTGCAGCATCCAAAGTCGTTGCGCGGCTCCGCGACGTTGCGTATGTGTACCTCGTGCACCGGCGCGTCGAGCGGTCGACGAGTTGCTTCACGAACGCGCACGTCACGCGGCTCTTTGGCGCACCGCTCGTGCTGCGCGTGTCACTACATACGACGACCCCGTTTGAACTGTACGTCGCCGTGTGGCGTCGCCTGCGCCGGATCTTCAACTGGCAAACGCCACCTGCTGCTTCAGACTTTGACGACCTGGAAGTCATTGATCGTTCAGATGCTGATAGTAGCAACGGCCGAATGCGCTCGGACGCATCGACACTTGCGCTCGGGCGGCACTTGGGCATTACCAAGTTTGGCTTTTGCCTACGGCTCGTGACGGCGCAAGGCACGGGGTGTTCGCGCTGCGAGTGGCTCGCAGGGTGTCTCGGTTGCCTCATTTGCCCGTCAACGCAAGCGCCACTCGCACTGTCAGCCGAAGAGACGATCGCGATTGACTGGGACATCCGGACACTAAAGGACGCGTACGACCCCGGGCAGGCGAGCCAGCTCGACGTCGATGACTCCGTCGAACGCCACCAGCAGCAGGACAACGCGCCGCTGAGTATCGAGCGGTGCATGGACATGTTCACTGCGAACGAACGCATTGCCGAGGCGTTTTGCAGCCGGTGCCGCACGCTCCGACCGGCGACCAAGACGATGGATTTGTGGCGTTTGCCGCCGCTGCTCGTGATCCAGCTCAAGCGCTTTTGCTATACGCAAGTCGCGCGGCGCAAGCTGCATCACCTCGTCGACTTTCCGCTGCGAGGACTGACGCTCGAGGCGTTTGTCGCCAAGCAACGCCAGCCAACGCGGCTGCACGAGTCGGGACTTCAGTACTGGCAGTTCCTCGGTGGTCGTCTTGCTTGTTTAGAGTCTGCCGACAGTGTTGACGGCCACGACAGTGGTAGTGTTGGTCTTGCCGACTGTGTCGACACTGTCAATGGCTCGCACCTGCATGATCGTCATACAGACGACAGCAGTTCCACTAGCAATAGCGACACGGCGAGCTCGAGTGCGTCGCCGCCGTCAACGCCGCTGCGGCCGACACCGGTGCTCGACGCGCCTGCAACAGCTGAAGTGCGCGGCGCCGACGGGTTCGTCTACGACTTGTACGCCGTTGTGAACCACGTCGGGGCGCTCGGCGCCGGCCACTACTTTGCGTACGTCTTGAGTGAGACGGACAACAAGTGGAAGTGCTTCAACGACCACCAGTGCAAGGACATGGACGCGCACGAGGTCGTGTCGGCGACCGCGTACATTCTGTTCTATCGGCGGCGCGACCTCCAGGACGCGGCGATCGAAGAGCTGTACCCACCATTGGCGACCAAAGCGTCAGTTGGTAATAGCAGTAGCAGCGATGATCGCACTGGCAGTCGCAGTGCTGACGACGACGCGACGGTCGAGCAGCTGCTCGAGCAGTCGAAACTCGCGAGCGCCGGTGGGTCGTCATGTGTTATTAGCTAGCGACAGTGTGTAAAGCAACACGCGCGCGCGCGAGAGAGAGACGAACGTACACACGATAAAGACAGACAGACAGACAGACCGGGTGTGAGTGGGACTCGTGGTCGCAGTCGCGAGTGCTGACAACGAGGCGGCTCGTGCGTGTTGGTTGAACGCAGAGATGGTGATCGCCCACGGCGCTCATACATTGCGACTGCACTCACTGCCATCGATAGCCTCACGGGTTGCTACTGCCCGACGCTGCAGCGCGCTTCGAGAGATTCTGCAGCTCCTGTTCGGCAAGGCTCTTGACGTCGCTCTTCGTGTCCTTCTGCCCAGTCAGTCGGACCAATAAATGGTCAGATCAGTCAGGTCGGTCCACTCATAGCGTCCACTCACATCCATAAACCCACACACCTTCTTGGCGTCGCCAATGCTGCGGGACGACGACTTGGCTTTCTCGGGGCGACTGAGGAGGTTGTTGAAAAAATTGGCGAGGTGCTTCGAACTGACGTCCTTGTCCTCGCGCTTGCGCCGATCGGCCGCGGCGCGACGTGCAGCTGCCGCCGCTTCGGCTTTCTTACTCGCTTCGACGCTCTGCTTCTGGAGCTCTTCGAGGCCAGCGCCAGCGGCTTTTTCAAGCTTCGCAAGCCACAGATCGTGCGCGTCGACGCGAATGTCGGCAGCGAGCAATGCGGCTGGGTCGTCACTGCTGCTGTCGTCGTGTGGCGCTGGGACGATCTTGTCAAACGGCTTGTCGCTCGCCCAGCGCGGCTGCGAGCCCACGAGGCTCTGTTCCACGAGCTCGAGCGAGTCGTAGCCAGCCGGCACGAGGATCGCGCTTCGTTCGACGAGCTGCGCTGTGTGGGCAAACGCAAACTGCGTCGGGTGCGCGCGATGTAGTACGTACTGACGCAGTGCTTCGATGTTGGCGCCAGTCTTGGCCGACGTGTAGAACAGCGCGGCGCCGTCTGTGGATGTGTGGATGTGGGGGCGTATCATTCAGTCCGTCAGTCAGTCACACAGACACACGCAACTCTACGCAGATGTATCTAGGATGCCTTAGACATCGGGGCTGCTGTATGGCGGAGCGCGGACGTACACTTGATCGCAAACCGCCGAAGGACGTACTCGATGTAGTCCATCTTGACCGAGTTCTCCGGTCGAAGCTGTCGATCACGACAACACAGCAGAGCAGACACAACAGTGTCGTCAGCGTCGCACGTAGACGACAACACCAACTACGCCAGCCAGCATCACATACGCTCGTACATCGGCCTTGGCGACAACGAGCACGAGCGGCACGCCGAGGTTCTTTGCCAGTACGCCTTCGTGCATGAACGCAGCGTCGCCTGTGATCTCCATTGGCACAGCACCTGAACGGTCGATCGCCTATGTAACATCCATCCGTCCATTCGTTTGTCAGTCAATCCATTGTAGAGCTCTCGGCGCTAGACACCAGTCATAGCAGCAGCAGCCGCACCGGGTCTTCGTAGCTCAGGATGTGCTGCTTGATCGCGCTGTAGAGCTCCTGGCGCGCATCGAGCGGCAGTTGGTTGATCTGCTGGAGCAACTCGCCCTCAAGCGCCGACGACCACTGCGCTTGCGACACGCGTGTGTGATGTTAGTGAGTGCGTGTACTGAGACAAGATATGGAGCAAGAAGCGACGGCCTGCGCACTTGGTCGAGCGAGCTTTTGATCGTCCATGGCCGCGACAGATCGAGCACGATCGCGACGACGGTCTGCATGATCGCGTGTATGGGCAAGTCCAGGCAACACCGACGTGTGCGTGTACATATACAAGAGTCAGTGTGTGGCCGACAAACAGACAGAGAGATAGAGGGGGAGTATGTGTCAATGGACGCACGTGCTTGAGCGTCGCGGGCTTGACAGCGATGCGAATAAGATCCTTCACGTTCAGCTCGTTGAGGCGCCACGTGCGAATCTTGGCGATCACATCGTCTGTGTGTGAGTGAGTGCGTGACGCGAGTGAGCGCCATCACTTTGTCATTCGAGCTGCTGCTGTCAAGAACGAGCGCATGCGAGTGCGTACCAGACGAGTCGCCGCCGCTCTCTTTCGCCTTTGGGTCGATCACATTGATCGTCGAGTACGCCAGCAGCGTGTCGACTGCGAGTTGCTGCGGCGGACTCGGTTGGTCGCGCGCAGCTGCAGGCGTAGCATCGTCGAGCCGCGTGAGCAGCGCGGCCTTGCCACTCTCGGCATCGCCGACCACGAGCAATGTCGCGGTCGGGAGCTTTGAGCGCACGGAGCTCTCGCGCAGGATGTGTTGCCAGAGGTTGCCGTCGTCGGACACCATCGTGTGTGTAGGTGCTGTGTGAGCGGATGTGCGCTGAGCGTGCTCCTGCTGCTGCTGTCGCTCGTGCTGGCGATGAGGATCGAGCGAGTATGCGTGTACGTGTGCTTGTTCTTGCGTTTGAAGATCACTTTCTCGATTCATATACTGTAACTTGATATAAAGATGAGAAAATACTCGATCGTACAACCTCAGCACTGGTGTTTGAATGAGATCGTACTTTATCGAAATCACGATTGCCTGACTTTTGTCACTATCATTCATTCACAATGCGTTTGTCCAAGTTCGTCGGAATCGAGTCGTCCGAGTCGCCATGCCCCATCACTTGTGACGATAAAAAGTACTCGAACTGCCGCAGCAACTCGTCCATGTCGGTCAAGTCGCCGTCTTCAGGCTCGAGGTCGACGCCAGTCGAGCGCTGCTGCTGCCCCTGCCGGAGCGCTGCTGCTGCCCCTGCCGGAGCGCGTTGATCGCAAGGTTTGATGGGCTCCCGCTACGCCGCGACAAAAAGAAATTGTTACGGCGCATAACAAAGCCGTCGCTGAGCGACAGCAGCGGAAACGTCGCTATCGGGATCTCCATCGACTCTGGAATCGGTGAGAACGTCATGTGCCTCATGAGGCGACTAAGTGCAATCTTTCAGTTGATCTTTGGCAGTAAAATACACACAAATCTACCATACTGAACACATTTAGACAAGTAAAAATTAAACCCACACAGACGCTTTTTCTCAGTCAATCTACACAAACGCGTAATTGGTTATACCCAAACACGCGCGTTGTTGTGGGCATTCTCTTTGTGAAGCCGTGCTGTCGTGGACATTCTATCCATGAAAACGACATGTTGTGGGCATTGTGTTCATGAAAACGAGTTGTTGTGGGCATTACTGTTGAACTGCTATTACGCGTCGTCCATTTATCTTTCCGCCGCTTTTATAAGTTCCCAGCGCAGGTTTATATATGCAATAGACCTTTGACTCGAACGCGCAGCGCAATATGGAATCATGGTCATTTTAAAACATTATCATGGGGATCTGCAATAACCAACAACAACTTCATTGAAATGAACATAGCGTCTCAGTACCTCTGTATTTGCACCCAAGAGCGCATATGGACCCCACGACAGCAGTTGCTCAGCTGCTCATGCGCTACATCTAAAGCGAAATGCTCTTATTTGAAGAGTTAGCTCATAGAGACTCAACGACAGTTTCGGACGTTTATACTCTATTTAACTACCAGCGTCGCTCGGATTTCGACGGGCACGGGCCATATGTGACCTTCGATCTCGAGCCACGCATTCAGTGGCTTCTCGACAGCTAGCTAAACGAACTTGTTAAGAATTTCGCGAACATCAAGACGCTCCGTCTTCACACCGTCCGAGTTCCCACCAAACAACACAAGATAAGACGCGTATGAAGCTAATGTCGGAGTACACGAGGCGGATGTGGGTGTGCCCACAAGTACGAGTTAAATGACCATTTTACCCACGCGAGCGCGTTATTGTGGATATATATATTACGCCTACCAGTTTATGGCTCAAAAAATTCATCTAAGATCTTGCAACACCGTATTATATTGTTAACATGCATGGATGACTGATACAGTGCGCGCCAAAATCTAACGAAAGCCATTGAAAAATACCAAAATTAATATTTTACGTGCACGACTGTGTTTGCGAGCGAGATTTTTTGTGAGCAGATATAACCGACCGTGATCGTTCTTGTGGTGAAATTTCAGCTCGATTTGACCGAGTGTAGCCACTGGACAATCATATGAATTTTCAGATCCTGTTTTAAGATGCGACAAACAGTAGCGGACAGTTGCGATGCAAGCGCCGGTGGGGACTACCAGCGCGTGTTGGGAGATGTTAGACTGTGGTGTGGCTAGAGCGACCACACAAGACACCTAGTAACCAATCTTAGCTTCCTTGCTCCGTACCACAGCAATGCAGCGAGCTGTCATTGAGCCAGCCAATTTGGCAAGGAGCACGACTGCGATATCGTCCCAAGCAGTGAGAATAGCGACCATGAGCTCACCGACGCTTGTGTATTAGCGTATGCGCTTGTACACGTGTCTCGCCATCATTCCCCACACGTTTTCGATGGAGTTGAGGTCCAGAGAGAGCGCTGGCCAGTCCATGGTCGGGATCTCGAGCTCGGCCAGGAACTCCGTCGTCGAGCGCTCGCTGTGAATGCTGGTGTTGTCGTGCTGGAAGACGAAGCGCCCCTCTTGCACGCTGTCGGTGAGCTCCATCAGGTACATGTCGAGCGTCTCCTGGTACCCGGCTGCGTCCTGGTTGCCGCTGAGGATGGCGAGCTGAGTCTTCCCCAGGGACGAGATTCCACCCCACACCATCACTGACCCTCCACCAGAGTGGCGGCTCCACGCGACCTTCTTGTCCTTGCGCAAGTCATGCTAGTAGTACTTGCAGCCGTCTGAACCGTCGAGGTTTAAATTCTTCTCGTCCGAGAAGATCACTCGGCTCCAGGCCGTCTGCTGGTTCAGCTGACGCTCCACCCACC
>JAADWX010000523.1:0-20057 GCA_023336405.1 Globisporangium echinulatum | reverse complement strand
GTCGTCGCGAACACTTGCGGCCAATCTCGACGTCGCAGCCGTTGGCATCGTCATCGTCATCATCGTCACAGCCATCGTCACAAGTGGCTGTTCGTCGATGCATGCGGAAGCGGAAAGCTGTCTCGGTCGGGTTTGCAACTTTGACGACGAGCAGGACGTGCGTGTTGTCGAGTCCTGTGTGGCCAGCGTCACTAGTCGGCACGACGACGCACTCGGAAGTCGACGGCAGCAGCACAGCAGTCGTTATCGTGAGCAACGGCAGCGGCACGAGCGTCAGTGCAAGCGCGCTCTCGCGATAGTACACATCTGTCGTATCAGCACTGTCAGCATCAACATCGTCATCGTCATCGTCGGCATCGACAAAGCACAGACGACGTCGTCGTCCTCTTCGAGCGGCTCAAACTCGCTCGCGTACGACTGACGCGCACTCGGCAACAGCTCGAGCTTGCACTCGAGCGTCACGATGTCGCCACTTGCAATCACGATCGCGTCGTCTTGGCGGCTGCAAAAGTAGTTTGTGTAGCTGCTCGAGTCGTATCAAGGTGTGTTAAGCGAACATCACCACCACCAATCGGGATCAAGCCACAGAGAGACATCGCTTCTGCGAGTTGAACAAGAACGGTTGGAATGCGCACAAAGCATACGCAGCGGTGCTCGTGGCGATCGATTAAAGCGCTTTTGTGAGCACGACGTGTCGTGTTGGATCAGATCCATATGTGGACCAGCTGCATCGGTCTCGACACAACGCCAGTGCGAGACGCTAACGACGATCTCAAAGCAATGCCGAGCAGCAGCGCAAGCGCAAAGCATCATTATCGACAGCAGCAACAGCAACGCCGTGCGACAGCAGCACCAACAAAAGCAGACAACAATGGACACACGAATTCGGTGCGAGCGTCCAGCATGGCAACCCCGAACACTTCGAGTCGAACTGCCTGCTGGTGCTCGTCCACCACTGCCGTCGCCATCGCAGTCTGTGTCAGGCGCAGCAGCCAAGCACACAGTCACGATCGACCTCTGAGCGGTTGTGGCGCTAGAATGTTGAGCTTCGTCACTTACATGTTGACGAGCATTGCCAGACCGACGTCAATACGTTGATGAGCTTCTCAGGTATACAAATCATGAATGGGTCGGCTCGAGTATGTGAGGCTGACAGAATAGTAGTCCGAATCGTCAATTCCCGTACAACAACAAACAAGTCGCAAAGTGACATGGGCAAGCGGACAACCATCCTCGAGAGGCAAGTCGCAACGAGGTAGAGCGCGTAGTATTCGTAGTTTGTCGTTCCAAGTTCATATGCCCACTAGTTCTGTTTCAGTACCAGCTCCAGTCACTACTACTCAGCTCGCGCGTGGCTGCTCTGTCAGCTCGTCGCTGATCGGCGCTGCAGTCCACGACAGCGACGACAACGGCTTGCCGAGAAAGTCGACGCCGTCGACGTCTTCGCCAAACATGAGCAGCTCGTCGTCGGCTTCGGCGATCGACGGCAGCAGGTCGTCGACTGAACTCTCGTCGTCCAGAAACGCTTGGAGCAGCGCACTTCGAGTCTCACTATCCTCCGTGTCGACTGCGTCCATGTCAGTGTCGACTAGTGTGTCCATAGCGCTAGCGTCTGCACTACTACTGCTGGGCTCATTGGGTCGGACATCGTTGTCGGTACTCGGTTCATCCATCGTTTCATCGTCGCCGTCGCCAGCACTCGGCTGGTCGCGTGACGCCGCGTTGTCATCGCCATCGTCACCATTGGCTTCACTATGGGCCTCGTCATCGCTGCTGTCGCTGTTGTCGTCATCGATGATCTCAATGCGGTCGTGCGCGACTGGGTACTGCGCTGCGTCCGTCTGAAGTGCGACAATTACGACAGGAAACTCAACGACAGCTTTGCGCTGGAGGTTGCGTGCAAGCGGCACATCGCCATTGAGACGGTAGTACTGCGGCGTTGACGCCGGCGTGAACTCGCGCCGCAGCAATAGCAGCACGCGCGTGCGCCAGTCGGCAACTGCGTACTTGCGCAATTTGCCCCGAATGCCAGCATTTTCCTATATCCCAATAACCCAATCAATCACGCATTTAACCCGCAATAACATCGTAAATGTCAGTCTCTACTACCCGAATCGTACGTAACCGAATTCGAATGCCAACAGCCAACATATATATACAAATACACAGACGTACGGGCCGCTTGTCGAGGTACTGCGCGAGCAGCTCAAACAGCGTCTGCGTGTCGCTCGCTCGCGGTTCCGCAAGCGTAACTGCGACATCCGCATGTGGGAACGTCCACTCGACGCGCCACGCGAGTGCGTCACTGCGAACAGCGACATGCGACGTGTTGCGCTCGCGTTTGCTCATCCCAGGCGCCAGTAGCGTGAGTGCGACGCCACGCTTTGCTGCGTGCTGGACGAGCTGCTGCCACGGTACTGGGAACCGCGCGAGCCAGTCGGTTGATGACACATGTGGGTTAATCATCGCCTGGGTCGTTGACTGGGACATTCGCTTGGCGGCTTTGCCTTTCGAAACTTTGCGCTTCTTGTGGCGCGTGGATCGCGAGTCTGTCGCTGCTGTAGTGCTGAGTGCTGTGCGCGACCGTGCTGCACTGCTCGCTGACCGTGCGACCTCTTCGAGGAAGAAGAAGTCTATGAAGCGATAGACATGGGGCGTTGTGAGTCTATCGAGTGTGTATGTGTGTTTGTGGTTTGTATGAATTGGGACGTACCGCTCGAGAGGTCGGCGTCTGTGAACTGCTTGATTGGGACGTACTTGGTGCGATCGCGCTTGCCGTCGCAGTCAAACTGTTGGTGACGACGTACGTAGCGAGCCATCGCAGCATCACTGTGAGCACAATGCAACGCTGCCGCAAGCGCAAGCACAAGTGTAGACGCATATACACGCACATACCGTCTTTTTGTGATCGAGGCAGCACGCGAGCGAGCATGTGATGCGCTCGCAGCGCGGACAGCGGTACTTGATGTGATTGCTACTACACGTGACGCATGTGATCGGTTGACTGAGCTGCTGTTGAGGCTCTGTGCGGTGCTGCTCGTTGTCGATGTTGTCGTCATTGCTGCGTGTGCGTTTGCGGGGCTCGTCGCTGTCGACCACCATCGACGTGTTGGTCGTCATCGCCGCTATCGCCAATGCACCAGTCGTTGCTGTTTCTGTCGCCATTATCGTCGTCGTTGCTGTTTCTGTCGCCACCGTCGTCGGCGCGTCTGTCGTCGGCGCGTCTATCGTATTGGTCGTTGTCGTCGCCATTTCCACCACTGCTCCAGCCGTTGGCAGATATTGAAATGGCTTGCACGACGTTTGCGATTTGGTGTGGCGCTGGTGTGGCTCGCGCAGCCACTCATTTCGCGTTTTTGCGACAATCACTCTTCCTTTTCTGAGTGGCAACGACAGCAGCAGCTCCGACACCATTGACACGACTGCCACCTACGCGCGACAAGCAGGAGCAGCAGCAGCAGCAGCTTTACCACCACTACTGACAGCAGCAGCAACAGGACACAATGGTCGACATTGAGATCGACGAGAGCAAGCTATGGGACCCGGTCGAGCGGCAGGCGTACATGGACGCGCTGCCCGAGATGTCGCTCTTTGAGGACCACATTGTCGAAGGCGACACCATGGTCGAAGCGATCCAAGCGCTCATTGAAGAGGGCGAGACGGCCGAGAGCCTTGCGCTCCACTGGAAGAACCAGGGTAACAAAGCGTTTGCAAACGGCAAACGCAACGCGCGGTACTTCCAGGACGCGATCAAGTTTTACAACGACGCACTTGCGTTTGCGCTCAAAGCGCTTGCGCTGCCTCCAGCCGAACAGGACGCGAGCTTTGACATGCACGAGCTGACTGCGATCATCTATAGCAACAGGGCCGCTGTCCACCTCGAGCTGCGCAACTATGCAAGCTGTCGGTCCGACGCCGCAAACGCTATTAAGCACGACCCATCGAGTGTTAAAGCGTACTACAGAGGCGCGAAAGCATCGCGTATGCTCCGCAAGCCGGACGATACGCTACGCTACTGCACGGAAGGGCTCAAGCGCGACCCAAGCAACAAGCTACTGCTGGGTCTCGAGGCCGACGGCCGCAAGTTGTTGCACGAGCTCAAGCTCGAAGCATACAAAAACCAAGTTAAAATTGCAAAACGCCGAGCTGGTACTGACCAGTACAGACAGCGCTGTGAAGCGCGGGGCGTGCGCGTCGGTCGTGCGCTCGTTGACGACGCGCGCGTCACGCAGTTTGAAGGGGCTGCGTCATTAGTCGACGACGTCATGGTCTGGCCGGTCCTTTTTTTGTACGACGAACACAATGCGTCCGACTTTTGTCAAGCGTTTGGTGAGCACGACACGTTTATTGAACATTTGGCGAATATGTTTCCAGAAGACGGACCGTTTTGTCACTGGGATGTCGCAAATCAATATGTTGCATCGCAGCTCGTTGTGTTTGCAGCAGCAAACGTTGTTGTGCCATTTGAGACACCCGACGACTGGCACAACGCACTGAGTGGTGCAGTCGAGAGCGATGGTCAAGAGATGACGCGGCTCGACCGCGATGAGAAACTCGATGCAAAGACGCAGATTTGGCTCCGGATCTCGCCGTTCTGTACGCTGCAGCAACTGCTGAGCCACAAACTGTACGTTGTGCCCGGTGTTCCAGTCGTGAACGTGTTTGTGCGCGACTCGCCGACGCTCAACGACTTTTTGCGCCGCATTGAGCACAAAGTCGTCGACATTGAGCCCACGCAGATGTGAGCAGAGTAACATGGAGAGCGAGTTGGCGCTTGCGAGAGCTGCTGGCGATAGTGATAGTGGTGCTGCAATTAAGAGCTGCAAGCGAACAAAAGATACACTTGCTTGTGCATGGTTAGCTTTCACATGTGCATTTTTTGCTGACATATATACGCTACGTGTATTTATTTTTGTTAACAAGCATTTAGATGACAAATGCTGAACATCGTTACATATGAAAACAATAATATAGTCAACTAGACATTTATCTCTAAAATATGAATATATTATTGCTTGTATTAGCTTAAATGGATCGCCGCCAACAAATTTGGCTTTGCAGCATCGAACAAGCAACAAGCAGAGCAAGTGCGAGCGAAAATGGTGCGTGTGTGCATGAGCGCGTGGGAAGCAAGTGTTGCGTGTGTATGAGTGCATGTATGCGTGTGTACGATGCACGCGTGTGCAGCCGTCGCTAACGACTTGCTTGCTGCTGCGATTGCTGCACACGCTCTCAGTCGGGTCTGATTCTGAACCCCAAGCCGTTCCTCGCTGGCCTGACCGGCAAGCCCGTGATCGCGCGCCTCAAGTGGGGCATGGAGTACAAGGGCGTGCTCGTGTCGGTGGACTCGTACATGAACCTGCAGCTCGCCGACACCGAAGAGTTCATCAACGGCGAACCGGCCGGGAACCTCGGCGAAGTGCTCATCCGGTGCAACAACGTGCTCTTTGTGCGTGGCTTGCGCGACGACGAGCTCAAGCTACAGGCATAGTAAGGTACCTACGACACGTTCACACAGCCACACGCACGTAAGAACGAGAGAGCGAGCGAGTGCAATGCGACAGATTGATGGGCGTATGTGTATTTGTATGGCTGTCGCCTATGACCGTATACACGACAGCTCTCTATTTGGATATGTGTTGAGCTGCTCGTTTGCCAACGATCGTCGTCACTTTTCGCGAAACGCGTTCGTCTTTGGCTCGCGGTCGATCCACTTGAGCTCATTGAGCGGCCAGATCTGTCGTTCAGACATCCAGACGTCGGCTAGCGACCGTCAGTCGCAGGTATAGTCGGTTATACGAGCAGAGCTAGGAAGCAGCAGTGGCAACACATACGCGCATGACGACGCGGCCCTGGACGAGCGCAACCGGCACGGGGCCGTAATACCGCGAGTCGTGCGAGTCGTGTTTGTTGTCGCCCTCGAGCCACACGTGACCCTTTGGGATCTGTATAGCCATGTACATACACGTCAGTAGTCGATCCACTGACGGATTGACTGCCTGGTAGTCATATCCCCGCACATACCTTGTGGAACTCGACCTCAGACGACGAGTACCGTGGACGCACGCAGACAGTGTCGCCCTCCTGTGACGAGCATGCAAGTACGTCATTTAGTATACACTGGTATACGCATACAATATATAGCACCAGCAGATCAAGCACGTACCTCGCCGATGATGCGCTTGCAGACTGTGTGGCGCGGGTTCGAGACCGACTTGGCGATCACGACTTCGCCGCGCCGCAGTTTGCGCATATGCGGCGTGAGTTTGTCGAGCAACACGATGTCGCCGTCGCGGTTGAGTGTCGGCAGCATCGACGGCCCAACGCACTTGACTGTGTCACCCAACTGCAGCAGGCAGAACGACGCGCCAGCAAAGCGCGCAAAGCTCGAGAGCACAGCGCCGACCTCATGCATCACTGTCATTCTCGTCTGCGCGCGATCACTGGCTTGTTTACTTGCGTGGCAGGTGCTGCAACTGCTGCAATCGCTGGATGGTGCAAGACGATGGTGACAATGCTGCGCACACTTACGATGATCGCAAATAATATTGGCAGGTTCTGAAATGCAATTCGCAGCAATCGCACTTGTACGAAATATCAACAAACAAATATGTGAGCTGAAGGAGCCACATATAAAACGTATTACCAACAGGATATATTAAAAGGCCACTAACGGACAAACTCAAAACAGTTAAGTGCACCATGATAATTGAACGTCGAATATACCGAAGCCTAATGTGTGTAATATTAAAGTCTGATTTGATAAACACAATGATATGTAGGCGCAATCAGATCTATATATCACTCCGCAATGTTCACGTCTCGTTTTTTTGTTGGCCAAAGTACTTAAAACGGTGCATAACCACCATGCATCAGTGGGTAGGAAACAAATATAGATATTGCAAGATATCCATAACCGCTGTGTGGACAGTTGGTGATGTACAGTTTAATCAACCGCGGAAAGCTGAACAATCGGTTTAGATCTGTGAATCAACTGCGAACGAGTTGACGCGTAATGTGCAAAGATACGTGTGCCACTTTACTTGGTTGTTTAATTGTGTACCAAAGCTGCCAGCCGACATATGCGGCTGCAATAATGATTAGCAGCTAAACGTATCTCCGAGATCATAATCGTTGAACTTGCCACCTTGACTCCGTTTTCGTTGTCAATATCTGGGTGAAGGTAGATCACAAAGACATTAGTGGATAGAATTTTCCAATTTTAGGATCAAACGTGAAAAATATACGGTACAACTGTAATCTAACGAACCTATATTTGTTACCTCTTCTTGCAGTGCACAGCTCGCAAGGCAGCCAAACTAAGTGTTGGATTTGCAAATCATGCAAGAAAGAAGACTGACTCAATAATAAACGACTTGGATATCTACAGACTCAATAATAAACGACTTGGATTTCTACATTTAACAAACCCGCGATTCGAAAATCACATATCGATCGTATGAGAAAGAACTATGAAAATATGACAAAATTGAATTTTTATTTCAGATTTACTACGTTATGTACATTCATCCAATAATAACGTATCTACAGACTGTTTATGCTATAAAAAACTGGCCAATACATCAGTACAATACAATTACCCTACAAAAGCCACATTAAACGTTAATATAACTTTAGGAAAAAATGGAGAACATGTATGAGCGTTTTTCCAGTATTGTGAGGATGACTTGAAATTGCTTCTTTCATCTAATACAGCGTTCATTTTGTTGAGGAAAATGTAGGCGTGCATCAATCGAGAGAGACGACTCCGTCTCTAAGTGGGCAGTTCCCTCTTAACACGCGAAAGATCGACAAGTTGTAGACCACGTAGCATGTACGAATATCTTGTGGTATCAAAATCTGTTTCGTATACGACACAATAGCTTGTTTGTACGCGTGGCTGCCTATGCTCCGTTTTAACATAACAAAATGACGCCAAACGAAAATAATTACCATCCAAACAAAGCACACGGCTCACCTCTCCCACGTTCGCTTATATACACCAGCAAAATAGACCAACGTTGATGGGTAATTTGAGCGACACACCCACAATCATCTTTGTGGTCTTTTCTTTGTAAACAAATCTGTCTAGCGCTTTAGATACAAGAAGACAAGTACAAAAATGTCCCTCTTAAAGCCCTAATGAAGGTATTTACATGCACTAGAATAAAAGGATAAATGTAAAGGGAGAGAAAAAATGTACTAAGAAACTTAGGATAACTGTGGAAACATTATACTTCATGATATCATACATACACCAAAGGTGATTGTGTAGCACGTATACTAATTTGTCTAAACATAACACCAGCAATACAGACCAACGTTAGAGATCGTGTGCGAATGCAATAAATGTGTCGAACGCTTAACAAAATATATGTCCCATACAGCGATCAGTCCATATTAAATTTCAATAATTGTGGCCAGTGACTCCCCAAACCAGTTGGTCGTGCTGTACGATGTATGTCGAACAAACACCTACGCACTTGGTGAGATTTTTAGGAATGCGCCAATAAAATTCACTGCTGATTTAAGCACTGAAAACTGAACATTCGGCCATGATCTCTGGGTGAACTGAGAGTAATCGACATACACATACCTTGTGTGCTGCAGCTTCTGGTTCTGTGTAGTTCAAACATGTTACGCCACCATGGATGCGATGTAGGGTGATGCATAGCGTATGCAAATTTCAGTATATGGGTGGTGTAGCTAGATTACATTCAGGAGGCGGGCTTACGTACTACTCACTACTATCCTCTATTCTTCCTGTTATTGCGTCTGCGCAATTTTGTAGCAACTTTTCCTTTCTCTTTCCCTTTCCCGTTATTGGGCTCTCTACCGTTATAATTGATTGGGCGATAGGATAGTAGCTACCTGTTATAAAAGGATTTTACCTACCAGTTATACACGAAACGCTTCTGCTTTGTGTTGCTCGAACATATTGCATCAGCCTTCTTGCACGTGTGTACACATATAGTCATTAAGCAATACACGCATCGTCTGTGCATTCGTAAACTAAGTTGGTATACGCGGTAGCAGGCAGAAGACACGTGCCGTATATTATGCTTGCTGTTCATGTGACTTTTGGTGTTGTTGTACGGATGCAAATTCAGCAGTGTCAACTGATAAACTATGTGTTTTCATTTACTCGCATGTCTGGACATTATGAGAGTACAATATTCCATTTCTGATGTTTATTTCATCCCTCACATTTATGGACATCATATGTACACACATGGTTACACTATGTAACCCGTTTCAATAACTTGCTCACGAAAAGTCGCACAGCAGTTTCAACCGATTGCCTCTACGATCAGCATCAAACTCGAGCTTGCAGCATCGATAAGTGAACAGAAGCTGAACTCGCAGCAATGGACACGGACGCACGCAACGCAACGATGCAGGATGGCGCTGATCTAGGCGTCCTTGACGGTGTGGTCGCTCGTAGAGCTGTTTGTTTTCCTCCTCATCAGCTAGCTTCGCGATGACGCGTCCACATCACTCGCATTGCTGTGTGCTGCGCTGACTGTACCTGCGTATGGATGCCTCGCACGCAGACTTGCTCGACGAAGTGCATGAAGACGCGTTGCGCGAGCAAGGTGTGTTGCACATTTGTGCCTATGCTCATTTCGACGCATGTTCGACCGGCAGCAGTAGCAGTGGGTGCTCAGACTAAGTGTACGACCCGTGTGTATGCAGCTGAAGACCTACTACCCGCAACTGCAGCTGATGCGAATGACGAGATCGATGGTACGTCGTCGTCTGCACTCCCTAACTGACGCACCGATTGCGCGTGATAGTAAGCACCCGAGCGCATGCAGCTGCCTTGTGGGGCTCACACAGACGATGAACATCTGCTGCTGTTGCCACCGATGCTCACTTACGATTAGTACTGTCGCCTGACGACATGCTCCGTCAGCTCGACGCAGTCACGTTGTCCGATGGTACGTCTGTACGCGAGTGATACTAGTCGTTGGAGGTTCGTGTCGTCGCAGTTGTGCGTGCAGTGAATGGCAGTGCGGCTCACACTGCGTACACTCGTTGCGTCCACGCAGACGACGATGATGACAACGACTTCGACCACGCTGCTGCTTTTGAAGACGCACACGAAGAGCACCATACGCTCGAAGCGCTTGCTGGTGAAGACGTGCCAGCAACCAGTGACACTGACGAGTCGATGGCTGCGCGAGTCGTTTGTGATGACGATGATGGTAGTGCCAATGCAGCTTCACTCGATGAGCTCGCAGACTTTCACGACCCGCACGACGAGAGCGCAGATGATGACATCGACAGCAGCAACGATGATGCACCAGTCAGTGCGTCAAGCGGGCTCGAGACGGCAGCACTGCCAGACGGCGCAATGCCTCCAGCTGACGATGTTGATGAGGTGGCGATACACGAACCAGTTGGCGCAGCTGAAGTAGATGCTGTGACTGCGGAGTCAGTAGTAATGCTGGAAGACGAAGAAACCGACTCTGTCGAGCCGCTCGACAACAGTGCAAGCGACGACGACGAGTCGTCTACATCACCAGCACCCGTCGCAACAGATGGAGACTCAGTTGTGGCAGCTGAAGCAGTAGCGACCGAGTTCACTGCTCGCAATGAGGACGACGCACAGGCGACAGTTGCGTCCGACGGCAATGTCAACAGCAGTTTTGAGATCGAGAACGAGGACGACGGTGACAGTAGCAGCGCTGTGAGTAAGAGCTCGAGTCAGCGCTTGCCTCACGACCCGATCGCCAACATCGTCGACAGTCCAAGTGACGACGACGTTGTTGAGATCACGCAACCGGATGCGCCTATAAGTAGTAACGATGACAACGTTGACAGCGATCGTAGCGACGACGCCCGCCACGTCGATAATCGAGTCGAGATCGAGTCAGTTGCGCAACATCGCACTCACTCGGATCCCGACGACGCAACGGATGCGGTCGCTGATGATCTATCGCCAAATGCGCCTTCGGTTCTCGACAACGACGTTACGACGTCTGACGCCAACAGCGACGGCGGCAAAGTGGATGACAAAGACATGCCTGATGGCTCAGCACATGCTACTTCGAGCGTAGCAAACGATGATGGCGATGCTGGTGACGCTGTCGTCCCTGTCGCGAGCAGTGAAGTAGCGAAGTTCACACTTGCGGCCAGCGTCGACGTCACGGTTGACGATGCGCTTGACGCACCAGCTGGAGTCGTATCCGAGAGAGCGACTAACGAGGAGGTAGTCGACCACAGTGCCACAGCGACTGCACACAGTAACGACGGCGGCAGCAACTCACATAACACTGAGGTCACGCTGACGCCTCCAGCGCCTGAGGCGAACGAGCTCGACGGGTCGGCTGTGCTGCCACCGCCAGCGCCAGTCGCGCTTCCTGTCGTCATTGGGTCGATGGTGCCGACTGCCGACGACGACGACGACGACTCGGACTCGCAGGACGAGACTGGCAGCGACCAGTCAGCGCCACCGTCACCTCTACGGCTCGGCGTCGACATGACCTTGGACGACGACGACGACGACGATGAACTCGAGGTCGACCTTGCAGTCGTCGAGACGATCCACGTCGAGAAGCAGCAGCAGCCGTTGTCACTACAAACAGCCGTTGCGAACGCACCGCTGAGTCGCAACGACAAGGACGACGACTCGGCACTGCTCGCTGCGCTGCCGCTATCACACAAATTTGTTGGCGACTTGAACGCTGAAGCAGCTGACGCATTTGACGTTACGTTCACTGACGAAGTTCGCGTCGCGCACATGACGGTACCACCTACCACGGACGCAGCTACGCCGATAGCGGCAGCCAAGCGTTTGGAACGTCGCAGCGACGACAGTGTTGGTAGTGACGCTGCGTCGGCGTTTGGCATCCGCTACACGAGCCTCAAGAGCAAACACGACAACACAGCAGCAGTAGAGAGCGACGTAACGTATGCGCTCCCAGCACCGCCGGCGTTCCCTGATGAGCGCGAGTTTGAGACCGAACTGACGCTATCGCCGGACGTCGCGTTCTCGGTCAAAGCGACGCGCGCAGCCGATTCGTTTGGGACGATCGCGTCTGGTGGCCGTGATGATGATGACGACGATGATGACGAGTTTAGCACGTCAGTCGTGCCGCTCGACAGCGTTGAGATAGACGACCAGTCGGTCGCTGCGCTGGACGCGCGACGTGCATCGCTCCAGGCGCGCGAAGCTGCAGACGCAGCACGTGTCATCGATGAGCTCAAGCGCGCAACTGACGCCGAGAAAGCGTTCAACAGTGCAACGTCAGCAGGGCCAGTAGGTGACATGAGTACTCAGGAGTCGACGTCGACTTGTGAGTCCGAGAGTGCGCTTTCGTTGCGCGAACTCCATGGCATGTACAAGCGGGGCCTTGGCGACCAGGGCGTGTTGTTGCTCGAAGGCGATGACGGTGCTGATGCTAGCAAGCCATCAGTGTCGGAACGCGATACGACAGCAACGAGTAAAGGCGCCAGTCGACCGTTGTCGGTCATGGGCCGCATCCTCAGCAAGCCGTCGCTCATTTCGCATGTCATCACTGAAGAGAACGGTAGTGACGATGACGACGACGATGGCGGTGGTGATGATGCTGTTGCCGCTCCCCACGACTCGCATCGCGAGCGCGAGCTGCTGATCGACACAATTGCGACTGCTACGCGCGCGAGCAGCGACAATGGGTCGCCTGGAGCTGCAGACGACTGGAAGGAGATCACACTCGTCGCACACAGTGGGTCCGCCACGCCAGCAGCGTCAGTCACAGTCTCTAACAACACCAGCAGCCAGCTGGGCCCTAAGGAAGCACCATCAACAACAAGCTTCCGCATTGCATACAGGGAAGCACTCGCGTACTGTCTCGAAGCCGATGTGTTCCTCGCGCATCGCGACGCGATCGTCGCCGAGGCTTTTACTGAGCCGAGCCGGCGCTCGTGCTTTGCGTGCTTCTCGCCACGGCCGCGCCTGACGTTCGCTGGCGCACTCGACGAGCGCGACCGCGTGTTCTGCGTCGCCGCGACGCGGTTTGACCCACTTGCGACCGACGACGTCTTTACGCGCGTGCTCCAGACGCTGTACGCAAAGCTCATGCGCACGACACGCGCGGCGCCGCTCACGGGTGCGCACTGGGAGGACATTGGGTTCCAGGGCAATGACCCATCTACAGATTTGCGCGGCTGCGGCGTGCTCGCACTGCTCCAAATGCTCTACCTCGTCGACTGCCACCCCGAGCTCGCGCTGCGGTTCCACAGTTTGTCGACGCACCCGACGCGGCACTTCCCGCTCGCGTGCGTGCTCATCAACGTCACGCTCGCGTGCATCACGGCGCTGCGTGCCGGCGCGCTCTACCGCGAGTGCAACAAGCAAGCGAGCGTCTTTGGCGCGATCAACACGGTGTGTATATTGCATGCATAGAGCTGATATTGTGGGTCGTAGTCGGGTGTTTGAGATCATTTGGTTTATAATGGCCATAGTGGCCATATGGGTCATATGGGTCATTTGGGTTATTCGTGTCATTTTGGATAGTTGGAGCAGCCCCGAACTACGTCGCATGTACTGACACACGCTTTGCCGCATGTGTATGCGTTCGCGGCTGCTGGCTTCTTAGTTCTACGTCGCGCTCGCCGCGGAGCTCATGGATGAGCTCCAGAGCAACGCGGACGCCGTGCCGATCATCATCAAGAGCGTGCTCGACGACGGTCGGAGCCACCCAGACCGCGTAATCGACGAGTTTGCGCGCGCAGACGCACTCGGCGCGCACGAACGACCATCGCAGACAGCAGCAGCATCGTCAACGCAGAGACAGAGCGCTGCTGCTGCTGCTGCGAGTGCACCGATCGAGTTCACCGAGATTGCGCTCCAGTCGACTGCGAGCGAAGTCGACGAGTGAATGAACCGGTTTGCGAATGGACACGGCGCTCAATACTGAGAACTAGATGCGAGTAGGAATGAATAAATGACCCAGATTGTCGTGCCTCGTATATGATACACAGTGTTGGGTGTCGTGTGTACCTCGCGCCTACGACGTGAGCTTTTGCCAGCAGAAGTATCCGAGTCTACAACTCAGTCTTTGGTCCGGCTGCTGCGTCCAAGACGTCGTCGCTATGGTGGATGCTCAGACTCATGCGCACTTGGCTCTCGCCGACGCAGCTCTTGGTGCTCGCGCTGCTCACGAGCTCTGCTGGGTACGTGCTCGTGCGTCGCGCACTCACTTTGTCGCCTGCAACGAGCAGCAACAGCGACTTGGGCGGCCCTACTGCAGCATCGTTCGTCTCGGACGGCTCAGGCTCGATTTTGTTCGCTGCTGCTGCTGGCGGCTTTGCACTCGGTGCGTTGCCAACACTGTCGTCACTGTCGTCTGCACCGTACTTGGCGGCCCACTCGGCTTTCCACTGTGCTATGTCCTGCTGCTTCTTGTCGGCTGCCGCCTTTGCATCCGCATTGTCCTGATTCGCCTTAGTCGTCGCTGTCGTTGGCACTGCAGTCTTGACGAGCTGAGGCGTCGTCGCTTTGCTAGTACCACTACCACTCGGCTTGCTGTCGTCACTCACGACGTGACTCAACTTGGGCTTCGTCTTCTTCGCTTTCGACCACCGGAGGCACTTGCACTTGAGCAGTCGCGCACACAAGCCGTCGCTGCCGTTTGCGAGGATAAAGTCGTACGTGCCCGTGCCGACGTAGAGCAAGTACGTATGGAAGCCCGCGAGCAGTACGTACGAGTTTGCAAGCCCAAGACACAGCGCGTTGTGGACCCAAAGCAGCGCGAGTAGAGCGTCGTGGGTGTTGGCTGGCGCCGCGCGCTGGACATCGTCGAACCAGAGTGTCGCCATGAGGACGCCAATCACAGCCTGGCCGAGCGTCTGCGCCGCGGCTGTGACCACGAGGCAGTAGAACGCTTCGTAGTTGTTCTCGCCGATGCATGTGTTGAGCCACGTGCAGTGGTGATCGAGCCCTGGGCTGTGCTTGCAGCAGATCGTGCAGTACCGCGTCTGTTTTGGCGGTACGCGGAGACACGACAGTGTCGATTTTCGCTTCTACGTGAATGGGTGAACGGGTATGTACAGACATGTTGTGGTGAGATTGTCGGTAGTAACAGAGATGAATAACCCACATGCGTGTGGGTCGTACCGGCTCGGCTGGGTTCCGCGACTCGC
Organism: Globisporangium echinulatum; assembly: GCA_023336405.1. Taxonomy (NCBI): domain Eukaryota; phylum Oomycota; class Peronosporomycetes; order Pythiales; family Pythiaceae; genus Globisporangium; species Globisporangium echinulatum. The sequence continues at coordinate 4,925 of JAADWX010000523.1, read as the reverse complement.
AGATCGTCCAGGACGCGAGCAGAATGAGCACGAGCACAGCGTTCGGGATGAGGATTGCGAGGCACTGTCGAGTGAATGGGTGAATGGGTGAATGGGTGAATGGGTGATTGGTCGAGAAAAGAGGGAAAGAGCTCACCAACACAATACGCACCTTGTCGCGGTCGAGGAGCTTCGCAACGAACGCGATGAAGCACTGTGGAGCAGTAGGAGTAGCAGCACGTTGCAAAGGAACAAGAGTGTTCGACACGAACAGAGCCAGTCAGCAGACACATAGATACAGACGACCTCACACAATCACACAACAGCAATAGCAAGTCAGCGCTTGCGTACGCTCATGAGCAGCGGCTGGAGCACCCAGCTCGTGACTTGGTCTTTCGAGAACGGCTTTTCAAACCCATTCGTCCGCATGCTTGTATCTGTCGGCCTCTGTCTGTGTATGTATGTCTAAGCTTGTGTGTGTCAAGCAGCAGCAGCAGCACGTGCGCTCGAGTGCTGCCGTTCTCGACTGCAGTGCTCGGCGGCAGGTAAGGTCGCGAAAGGGTACTACAACAGTATTCTTAGATGGGTCAAAGCTGTATAAATACACGACGGCTTATCATGCCTGCGCTATTGCGTGTGTGCGTGTGTTTGTATGCGACTGTGTGTGCTGCTCTCTCTCTCTCTTCTCACAGTGGCGTGCGGACGAGCTCGCTCGGTGTCTTGCTGCTTGCAGCCGTCGCAGTCGCTTTCGTGATCGCAATCACGCTCGACCAGTTCTCGAGCACGCGCAGTGAGACTGCAGACGCATACACACACACGCACCCCGAGTATGTGTGAGGTCACGATTGCATGCAAAGCAGTAGACAACGTGCACCAGACAGCAGAGGTCAGTGCACGCACAGACAAGCACGCACGCTCGTTCTGCTGATTGAGCTGTGTGAGCTTGTCGTTCATGGCGTCGAGGTAGCGCACGAGGTCGGCCGACGAGTCGCGCAGCGCCTCGAGCGCATTGACCTCTTCGTTCTTGCTCGACATTGCTGTTTGCGGTTGTTGTTACTGCTGTTGTCAATTTCGCTGTCGTGTGGTGCAGTGGTGTGGTGCCTCGAAAAGTATGGTGTGGTGCGATGGTGTGGCGCAGCGCACCCATTTTTCCGAAGCGCACCCATTTTCGTGCAATTGTCGTTGGTGGTTGTGATATTACTCTGCGCAGGTACATTGCGTTCCTGAAGCAGCCTGTGATTTGCTAAAATGCTTGATCGCAAATGCTGCGATTCGCTTGATTTTGGTATTCCTCTATCAAATGATACACTATATTTATCGTGCGCCGCACACCAGTTCGCCATTCGCAAAATGTGCTGAAGACGTCCAGCACGCCAAACGCCAAACAGATGCAGACGATCGTCGAAAGCATTGCAACTATCAAACTGTTCGTGCGGACGCTTGGCTACTCTCGTTACCAGTGCAGCAGTATAATTAAGCTCTGCCAGCCATTCGCGCTCTTTCGTTCTGAACCACATCGCAGTTTTCTGATTTTTACAAATTGGATTGCATTTTTGCACATTTAAGAATTGCGATCGTGTCAGTCCAAAACTGGCCACAATCTATCTTGCAATTTGTATACTATCGCCCTTCGCATTCACTCGCTCGACTGATTTTTTCAGCGAGCCAGCAAAAACAACATCGCGCCAGGCGCAGGCGAGCGCGAGCCTGAGAGCAGCAGCGACCGCCACTCCACTCCCGCATTGCGACGACCACGCGGTTGATGCTCCCACTGCGCAGCAGCCCCGACTCGCAGAAGAAGAAGCGCAAGTCGAGCGCGATCGAAGCAACGATGTGGTCCGACCAGGCTGGGAATAGCGCCAACAACAACGCGAGTCCGCTCAACAGCGCCAACGTGCGCAGCAGCGCCGGGCTGCTCGGCTCGCCGCCTGCCAACGCTGCTGCTGCATTCAGCTCGACGCTCACGCGCAACCGCGCAATGGCGTGTCTCGCTGCAATGCTGCTCTTCATGCTTGTCTCGCTGTCGTCGACAACGCTGCTGTCGCACCACCGCAGTAGTAGCGTTAGTAGTAACAACGCGCCGCCATTCGAACCGACCGCAGTCGCACCGCCATCGCCTTTCAGTGCGTCACCATTAGCAACTAAACAACAGCAGCACTTGCGGCGCGAGCCTCAGTCTCAACCTGAGCCAACAGCGCTCAAACGCCCCGACTCGTTCGGTCTCGTGCTCGTCGCGGACCTCGACAAGCAGTCGCGCGACGCCACGGCGTCCAAGCCGCTCTTCTATTCGTTCCTGCAGCACGCGACGCTCACGCTCACGCCGAGTAGCAACAATGACCCACTGAACCACGGCGATGTCGCGGTCATGTGGGGTGAGAAGCGCAAGTTCACAACGACACTGAACGAAGCCGGCCGCGGCTTTGAGCTCAGCGAACTCGCGTGGTTTGACCACAAGCTCCTCGCGTTCGACGACCGCACGGGCATCGTGTATCGCCTCCAGGACTTTGAAGGCGCCAAGCCGATTCGCGCGGTCCCGCAACACATTGTCATGGAGCGCGACGGGATCGGTAGTAACAAAGGCCAGAAGCACGAGTGGGCGACTGTGAAAGACAACGAGCTGTATATGGGCAGCGTCGGCAAAGAGTTCACCGACAACAGCGGCAACGTGCTCTCGGACGCCAACTTGTGGGTCGCCGTCATGGATACGCACGGCGATGTGCGCCACGAGGACTGGACAGCCCACTTTGCGCGCGTCCGGACCGCGCTCGGCGCTGACTGGCCCGGGTACGTCGTGCACGAAGCGATCGAGTGGAGCGCCGTGCGGCGCCAGTGGTTCATTCTCCCGCGGCGCGTGAGTGCGGAAGCGTACAACGACGTGTTGGATGAGACACGCGGGAGCAACAAGCTCGTGATTGCGAGCGAGGACTTTAGTACCATTACTGTCCGCGACGTTGGGCGATTGACGCCGCTGCGTGGGTTCTCGTCGTTCAAGTTCCTCCCGCGCACGGGCGACAGCGTGATCGTCGCAATCAAGAGCGTCGAGATCGATGCGGAACAGAAACAGACGTCGTACATCACGGCGTTTGACGTCGATGGGCAGGTGCTGCTCGACGAAACGGAGCTCCCGGGTGGCCACAAGTACGAGGGCATTGCACTTGCGCGCGACTGGGCAGCCGACAAGCTGTATTAGTGACGCATTTGGGTCATTTGGATCATTTGGGTCATATGGATGCTGGGAGATGTTGGACAAGCTGGGCTGTTCTCATATACACGCACGCTTCCGATATCCTTGTTGGGTCAGATGGGTCAGGTGGGTTATTCGAATCAAATGGGATGGGAATGGCTGGCAGGCATCCTGTCTGTCTGTTGAGGATCGTAGGAGTGGGAGAAACTCGATGGTAGCAACTACAGCTCGCCCATGTGCTCGCAGAGCCACGTGATGCCGGCGCGCAAGCCGTCGCCGGTTGTTGCGACCGTCGGCTGCACGTGGCACTGCCGCTTGCTCGCGCGGCAGCTCGTTTCAAAGTCGAGCGCAGCTGTGAGCTCTTCGACCGAGCGCGCAGCCGGCAGGTCGCGCTTGTTGAACAGAATCAGCAACGCCGAGTCCTGACGGTAGTAATAGTAGTAGTCGTAGCAATGGTAGGGACGATGCGAGTCAATGGTGGGACATTCACGCACAGTCCATTAGCCCATTCACCCATTGCCCATGTGGCCAGTCAGTCAAGTCAACCCAAGCCAACCCGTCAGTCGACCACGCTGCTTCGACTCACTTTGAGTTGGTCGTCGAGCAGCAAGCCGCTGAGCTCGGCCTTGGCGAGTTCGAGGCGCTTCGAGTCGGCGCTATCAACGACAAAGATGATGCCCTATGTGTGTATGCGAGTCGTGCGTGAGTGTGTATGTGTGAGTGAGAGATAGAAAGAGCCGAGCGATGTGTCGTGTTTGTACCTGCGTGCCTGTGAAGTGGTGTCGCCAGTACGGCCGGAGTGAGTCCTGCCCACCGACGTCCTACAAGCACCAGCAGCCAACAGTATTAGTACATCCGATACAGTAGCAATGAGAGAGTGGGTCGCCACTGCGTGCACTACGCACCCAGACGTGGAGTTTGTAGCGGTCGTAGCGGATCGTCTCGACGTTGAAGCCAACAGTTGGGATGCTCGCGATCGCTTTGCCGAGCCGCAGGTGGTACAGAATCGTCGTCTTGCCGGCCGCGTCAAGGCCAACGAGCAGAAGGCGTCGGTCGTTGCGGTTCCAGAAGCGCGCAAACGTCCGGGAGAACGCGGTGCCCATGGCATCGGTCGATCGCTCTGTCGTCGTCGTAGGAAGCTTGGTCTATCTCTCGATCTGTATCGCACGTAATTGCTGAATTGATGTAGAATGTTTTTTTAACCTGAAACCGACAATCTGAAACTCTGAATTCGACATGTTCCCTGCCGGTTAAATAACATAATCCTAAATTTCAGCTTTCACATACTGAAGCCGATTCAGTTCGTATCTGAATGTATACTGATTGTCAAATATTACGGAACATGTAGAGATCGACCGACTTTTTCTGAAAAAATGGTCTGATTCTACATGTTCCTGTCTCTCCTCAGATTGTGAAAAATGTGTATACTTAATCTAAGTCAAAAATTGCTCTTATTCATATCGAAGCGGAACATGTAGAGATTCGCGAATTCAGGACCAATTATGACAGCGAGCATACGCGGCCAGAACAATGGGACAAGCGTGAGTTCAGCCTCATTAGCTTCTAAAGCAATCTACTTGTTTGTACCCATGTTCTGATATGTACAGAGTATCGCTGCACACACTCAAGACGTCGCATTCGGATCAGTCTGTGATGTACCAGTACACATACAGCGAAGAGACTCAATCAGACGATCATCACGGCTTTTCGCTTCTGCCGCGCTGGCACCACCAGCGCTGTCGCTCATTCTCTATCTTCTGCG
>JAADWX010000522.1:0-20062 GCA_023336405.1 Globisporangium echinulatum | reverse complement strand
CTGGACCGTGATCGACGACAGTGTCAGGTTTGCCTCTTGGATCTGGAACGCGGCTTCCGTGAGCACCTGCAAACATGCAAACAAGCGAGCGAACAAGCAAGCGAGGAAAGAAGAGGAGAAACGAGCACAATGTGAGCCATCAATGCTTGCTGCGCTTCACTGTTGTCATCAGCGAGCGCATCGTCAGTCCACGCACGTTGTCGAGATCCTCACGTCGTCATCGCTGTCGTTGCTGTGGCGCGACCGACCGCTGTCGCTATCGACGCCAGAGTGAGCATTTCTGTCACCTCCACGAGCATCGACGCCGCGGATTTGACGACGCGATGTGTTTCGTGCTCGTCCACCGCTGCTGTTTCTAGCTGCATTGCCCCAGCGCGTCTGAGCGTCCACACGCGTGGCACTGAGTCGCTGGTCGTGGCGCGCACTAGAGCGAGCAGATGCGCGTCCTCGCGTGCCAGCGCCAGCCCTGCGCTTTCCTGTCCAGGGCGGGTCCATGGCTGTTAGTGCGTCCTCGTGTCGTCGTCGATGTCGTCGCTGGCAATGACGACTGTGAGTGCGGACTTCAACTGCGAGTTGATGTCCTTGGCATGTTCGAGTTGGTTGCAAAAAGGCAACTCGCGTGGCCCACACCAGTATCGCTAATGTCTGCGACCTGATCGCCAGCAACAAATAGCACAGAATCGATCGACCAAGCCATTCGCGGACATTGTTCAGCAGCAAACAGTAGCAAGCAACGCAGCACGATGGTACGCCCATGCACTCGCACTGCACGCTCCCAAGCCGTACTGTTGCAGCTGCACACGCCTGACACGGATGGCTCGCATTTTTGCGTGCTGCAATCAATCACACAGGCGACATCCCAGCTCACGCAGAGCGTCATTACGCTGAAGGGTTCGACAGAGCTCGTCACCGAGTTCTTCTCGTACAGCATCAACAGGTATGTGCTCGCTTACTCACTTGCTGTGTGTATGGATGGCGTCTATCGTGTGATGCGCTCAGCAAGTCCTGACTGTCCGTCTACTTTCATAGCATCCTGTACCAGCGTGGGATCTACCCGCCCGAGAGCTTCAAGCAGGTGCAGAAGTACGGCCTCAACATGCTCATGACGGCAGACGAAAAGCTCGACGAGTTCTTCCAAAAATTCCTGCACCAGCTCTCACGTGCGTGCTCTGCATGTGTGTGCTCTGTGCGTTTGCATGCGAGTGAGTGATTGGTTGACTGTGTCGAAGTACACGCGCGCATGTGTCAGCACTAACGCGACGCGTGTCGTGACGACTTGCATGTGCGCAGAGTGGCTGCTCAAGGGCGAGGTACAGAAGCTCGTGGTCGTCGTCACGGGCGTTGAGACGCAGGACGTGCTAGAGCGCTGGGCGTTTGAGGTCCACGCTGACCAAAACACCGACGCAGCGTACGTGATGGCGCATTGAACCGAACTGAGCTCTTTGTATGCGCTGGCCTGCACGACCGAGTCGCTCGGCTGACACATACACACATACTGCGATGTTGTCTGCAGCAGCGCACAGGCGCCGCCCAAGCCGCGGAAAGAGATCATGGCGGAGATCCAGGCGATCATCCGGCAGATCACAGCGAGCGTGTCGTTTTTGCCGCTGCTCGAGGAGCAGTGCACGTTCGACTTGCTCGTGTACACGGATAAGGACTCGGAGGTCCCGGCGCTCTGGGAGGAGTCGGATCCGCGCTACATCAAGGACTCGACCGAAGTGCGACTGCGGTCGTTCACGACCAAGGTACGTTTGACTAGCTGGCTCTCTATATGCATGTGAGAGCGAGAGAGCGACTGACACGACTACGTCACTGTTATGGCGTCACTCGTAGATCCACAAGATCGATACGATGGTTGCATACAAGAACCCCGAGGCCGACGGCATCTAGTCGTCCGTTCATCATCCATTCATTCATGTGGCTGCTAGCGAGTCACCGATCGCGTCAGCCTGTCGGTCGGTCAGAACGCGTATAGCCGTCAGTAGACTCGACTCGGTGCTGCTGCTCTTATTGTGTCTTCTTTGGACTCTCAAAGCGCGCAACAACGGCTGCCACGTCCTGGACGAACGCGTCTTTGTTAAAGTACCCGTCGTGGTCAAAGAACCGGCCGACGTAGAGCTCGACCTTGACTTGCCGCACGGGCGCCTTCGTGCTCTGCAGTACGATCGAGTAGTTCTCCTCGGTGTACGGAAAGTCGGTGCGCACGACCACGACGTCCGTTTCGGCGGTCTGTATGTTTGTATGGATAGACGTATAGACGTAGCCGCCGTAAAGACGAGGCGTGTGTGAGTGCAACAACCGAGTGCTACACACGCAAAGCCTGTACACTGAGCTACATACAGTTCGGACAACGCACCTTCTTGGTCAGCCGCAGGATCGTGTCGCGCTCAATCAGCATGCTGTACGCAAGCAGCAGCGCGTGCACAAAGAAGAACCTGCGAGCCACAGACACACGCGCGTGTGGTCAGTCAATGCTAGACCATACACGTATATGCAACAGCATGCAGGACGTACGCGCCGACGGTCGAGTAGATGAGCACGCGCTCCGAGATCGCCGGTGTCTTGACAAAGTGCGAAGCGGCAGCTGCGACCGTTGCAAGCACCATGAGCAGGAGCTTGATGTTGTCCCAGCCGTAGTGGATCGTGTACTCGGGCTTATCCGCAAAGAACTCGCAGATCGCGTCGTCGAGCATGTTCTTCACGGCGTTCTGGTCCCCCGTCTCGACCTTGAGCTCTGTACGTGTGCATATAGCAGCACGCAGCCACGAGCGTCAGTGATATGCACACTCGCGCACATTTGTTCACACACACAATTACATGACTACAGTGTACGCAGTTTGCGCAGCATGCTGTCGAGGACGTCCTGTCGTCACTAATGTCAGGTGACCGTCATAGCGAGCGCAACGTACCATTCAGCACGAGCTCTTCGTCGACTGGCTGGTCGTCCGACGACTTGCGCTGCGCACTCGAGTTTTTGCCGCCCATGTCTGCTGTTGCTTGTGCTAGTGCTATTGCTGGTGCTCGTGTCTTTCGCGTCGCTCGCCCGTCCGTTCGATCGCGTCGCCTGTAGCTGTTCGCGCTACTCCACTTGCTCTCGTCGCACGTGCGTGTGTGTTGATGCCGCGTGTTGCCTCGAGTCGCAATTTTCCTTTCCAAATTGATTGCAGCAACTTGAATCGGCTTCTCAGGGGTGCGTTTTCACTCCGCAATTTGTTGCACCGGCAGCATACAGTCGCCTAGTCACAGCAAGCTCTCTTGCTTTCAGTATACACAAAATGTTGTGGCTTGTTTCAGCAGCCCACACAAAAGCCCATAACGAAGCCAGCGAATATTGAGGCGAGCTACCAGCAACCTCGATCCCACCTGTCGTCTCCCCAGCACGCGCTCGCTTGATCGCTTCTGCATCCGTCACCACGCGCGCGCGTGCGTACAGGATGGCCAAGTCCAAACTCCCGGACGACGACGCGAAGCCGCGCAGTCGCGGCAAGCGCACCAAGCTGCAGCGTGAAGCAGAAGCAGCTGCGCCAGCCTCGCTGGCGCTGTCACTCGACACGCATCAAAGCGACGATACCGCTGCGGCAACGCCCTCGAAAGCAGCGGCTGCAACCCACGCGCTCTCGCCTGCGGTCGCACAGAGCAGGTTCCAGTCGCCGAGTCCGAATGCGCGTGGTGCGTGTGTGCATGCATGCATGCCCAGCAAGGTCACGGTTATGGATGCTGACACTTGCGGTCGTGCGCTGTGCTGCGAATCATTGCATCACTAGCCGGCAGCGCGCTGAAGCCGTCACCTGCAAGCCGCTACGACAGCTCACTTGGACTGCTCACAAAGAAGTTTGTCGATCTGATCCAGTCGTCACCGACCGGCGACCTCGACCTCAACAGCGCAGCTATCTCGCTCGGCGTACAGGTGCGTTTGCATATATACATGTATGTGCAAGGCTGGATGCAGCGCTCATGCGCGTATGCTCGTGCAGAAGCGGCGCATCTACGACATTACGAACGTCCTCGAAGGCATTGGACTCATTGAAAAGACGTCAAAGAACAACATCCACTGGAAGTACGTCGCGTGTAGCTTGTGTATACTATCACAGCAAGCGCGTATAGACTCACGCGCTATCTGTCTATGCCTGGATCGGTCGGTATGGTCGACCTTCAGAGGCGCGAGTGGGTCGCTCGGTATGGCCGACAACTACCAGGACATGGAGCACTTGCTCCAGAGCATCTCAGATCTGATGCAGGAAGAAAAGATGTACGAGACGCACATCGAGAGCGTGACGCAGAACATCCGGCGGCTGTACGACGAAGACGCGTTCGATCGCGGGTCGTTCGAGAACCTCTCGTACATCACGCACGAAGACATGCGGAGCCTCGAGAGCTTCCGCAACCAGAGCGTCATGGCGATCAAAGCGCCGCCGGGCACGACGCTCGAAGTGCCGGACCCGGACGAGGGGATGCCGAGCGGCAAGCGGCGGTTCCAGATCTTTTTAAAGTCGACAGGTCGCGATGTGCGCGTGTGTGTGGGTCGGCTGGTTGCTGTGGTTGTCGTGTCGCGCTGCTCTGACTTGTGTGTATACTTGTGTATATGTATGCAGATGGTCCTGTGGACGTATATTTAGTGCGCCAACTCGCAGACGAGGAGAAGGAAGCAGCAGCGACAGTCGTCGACCCGCCTGCAGCAGCAGCAGCAGCAGCAGTGCCGACTGCGCAGACACCACCACCGCCTGCTGCTGCACTCGACCAGGTGCGTCGCAGTTGCCATATCCGTAAGACGCGCGTCTCGAACGTTACGCGACGCATGCACTCACCTGCGCATGTCTGTTTGTGTCGATCACTTGTTTCTCGCTTTCTGCATTCCCAGCGATCGTACGACTCGGACAGCGGACTCTTCAAGCTCGCGCCGCTCAAGGTGCACGCTCTCTCGCATATACACACTGGATGGCAATGCTGGTCCAGCCGCTCACGGTACTGACACTGTTGATGCGCTTCTGGCTCTTGCCGTTATACCATACACACACGCACACGCACGCACACACACGAGCAGATGGATCCAGATTTTTGCTTCAACCTGGACGAGAGCGAGGGCATCTCCGACTTCTTTGCCGACTGCCCGTAGACGCGACACGTCATCTCGTCTCCTTCCGTCTCGTCATCATCACTACCTGCCCATCGCTGACTGTAGTCGAGTTCCACTATTTAATACGCTGCCTGCTGCGAACAGCGACGCTTCCCTACCAGTCTCTGTCTCGCTCTCTCTCTCTCTCTGTCGCAACAACGCGTGCAAATGAACGCGTGCGTGCGCAAACGTGCAACGACTGCATTTCGACGCGCTCGCACCGCATCGTGTGTGTCGTGTGTCGTGTACTCAGTCGATTGGTCTGCTCGCAAGCGGCGTCGTAAGCAGCGTCTCTACTGCGTCTTGGCTCGCTCGGTGCGCAGGGTGCGCGAGCAGCAGTGCAAACGCCTGGAAGCGAATAAACCACGCAGCACGTCAGCGATAACGTAATGAAGTAGGTAGAACAGAGTACAGCGAGCGCTGCGCACCTGGAAGAGCCGCTCGTGCGACGCGCCGACCTCGAACAAGTACGACTGCACAAACGGACTTTTGCTTTCGAACGCACACAACTCGTCGAACGTGCGCTGCGTCGTAGAGGCACAGAGATCGTGTGAGCTCGTGACACGCACTTCCCTATGCGCTCGTACTGCCGGCTACTGTCGCACCTACCTGTGCAAGTTCGTTTGCGACGCCTGCGTGCCAGTAGATCGCGTCCAAGTAGAACTGTGGAGTTGTGAGGAATGCACTCGATGGCTCGTTCAGCGCAAAGCGCATCGCTGGTGCCTGCATGTTTGAGTGTGTATGTGAGTTGTCTTTAGCAGTTGGCACGCACCACGCAGCAGATAGTGCGTCGTGAGCGCCGTACCGTCTCGTCATGTCGGTAGAGCAGTGCGAGACGGAAGACGCATTGCTGGTGCGCGCAGCTCGCAAAGTACTGTCCTGCATCTCGTAGCAGATCGTCCATGCTGCTTACGTTTGAAACCGGTTCGCTTGTCGAGAGCGTGACGACGCGATCGAGCGCACTGCCCACGCGCACCGCGTCGCGTGTGAACTGCCAAAGTAGTCAATGTCAGTCGTAAGTGTATGTATCAGTGGATCGAGTGGTGAAGAACCGCATAGGCAAACAAGCGCACGCACCTCTTGAAGGATCGTCAGACGTGTGTCATGAAAGTGTGCGACGCCCACTTGGTGCTGTGTATGTGCAGCGCAATAACCAGTAGCGTTACGTAAGCGCTAGACACTGCACACAGTCGCTACGCGACGGCAACGTACCTTGTTCGACATCTGCAGCTTGATGCGCGCGATCTTCTGGAGCGCACCAGTCGCGAGCTTGGCGTCGTCGGCACTGCATCCACTGACACACAGTAGCTGCTCGTTCGCAAAACAGCGAAATGCAATAGTGAGCTTCAGCAGACACATACATTGGGAGATGCCGCACTCGCGCACGCACCAGATGCTCGCTCAAGAGCGCAGCGTCGCGTAGCTCATGGGCGTAGCGCAGCAGCGCATCGTCCGCCATTTCGTGTGTATTTTCGCTTGTCAGTTCGTGGCAGTAAAATGCAGTCTGCTTACAAACAATCAGTAGCCAATCAATCAGAACATTATTGCGTCACGACGCGATGCTATACGCCACAAATCCAATTCACTACTCTCGCTAGCTTGTACGCAGTGCGTACGCACTTGCTATCCACTCTGTTCACATACCTACGAACGGTTCGAGAGCGCAATGGCCGTGTACTTGAGTCCTGCACCCGCAAACTGCTTCTTGCGTTCCTCGGCCTCGCGCTTCCGGTCCTCGAGCTCCTGCGTGCGCTTGGCCCAGTACGCCTGCTTTTGCCCGCGCTCCTCGATCATCTTGCGGAACGTCAATGCGTTCTCGGCTCCTTCGCTGTCTACGTCACTGCTGCCTTCGCACAGCAGCTGCAGATTCGTGACCTGATATAAACAATCGGAAGAGCGTCGACGGACGATGTGTGCAGCCGCAAGCAGGTCAGTGACGAGTCAGCGACTGTGCTCAACAGCGCTGTCGTCCACACACTCATCTCGTTATAACATGCGAGCATGTGTGCATGTGCTAAACACACGACGAACCCAGTTGTTTCGGACATCTTCGGTCTCGGCCTCGACGTCCAGCAGCGTATCACCCTTTTGCGAGACGATCGTGAAGCCCATCGAGCCTGGAGTGCGTGTGCATCCGAGTGTGTATGCAGACTCGTCGTCAGTGGACTGTGCGCGGCATAAGCGACCACAGCGCAACACGCGCCACTCGCAAAGCTGCCGCACCGTGCGTCTTGATGAGGTGCACACTGTCGAGCTCGATGCGCGTCGGCGCTTTCTGCGACTCGTGTAGTCGCCACAGCAATCTGCAACACAGCAAGCAAAGCGTATCAGCACTAGGCAGCACTCAGCAGTGCAGCAGCGAATGTGGTAAACAAAAGCGCACGTACGCTTGCTCGTCCGAGCTGAGGCGCATGTGGATCTGTTCCGTGCCAGCGCTGATCCCAAGCAGGAACTTTTTGCGCTTGAACACAGCGCCTGTGCGAGTGCGAGCGTTTGGAGGCAGCCCGAGCGACTACGTGAGCGCACAAAAGACACAGCAATGCTTGTGCACACTTGCAAAGCAACGCACCCTTTTGCAGGAAGAGCAGACGCTGGTTCGTCTCTTGCTGCGCGCGGCACTGCTCGAGGCAGTTGAGCGAGTTGCCCATGTGTTCGTTAGCGTCTGACTGCTTGTTTGTATTGTCTGTGCTGCTGATGGACTCGGAAAATGGCAGACACCCGCTTAAGTACGAACAATGACACACACGATCAACGCAGCGCATGATGCGTAAGACGACGTGACTCCCGCCACCTCAGCGTGCATCGCATCCCACGCGCAGACTCGACACGCACAAACGACGCAGGCAGCACGACGCAAAATGTATTCAGTCAGGCGCTGCAGCGCGACGCCGCAGCAATCTGCTTAGCTTCTCACTTGCACGCAAGCAGTTCAGACCAGCGTTGCCAGCAGCTACGAAGCAGCGAGCAGCGTACGCGTATGCACTCGTCGATCAATCACTCGCGCTTGGCCTAGTTGCCAAACTGGAACACGTTCGGCTGCGCAGCGCCGGTGCCAAACTGGAACTGCCCCGACGCGTCCGTGTCCGGGACTAAGCTGTCCTCGGCGTCCTCTTCGCCCTGGAAGTAGAGCTCGACGATCTTCATCGACTTGACGTAAATGTCTTCGTTCGTGTGGTACTGCAGCGCTTGGATCTTGTTCACGCCGTCGGCTTCGTCAATGAGCGTCGCAATGTCGTTGAGCTCCCCGGTCTTCGCCTGCTCGCCGACGCGCAAAATGTTCTCGAGCCCCTCGAGCGCAACGATCACGACCTTCGCGTCCTTGACTTCGAGCAAGTCACAGAGCGGCTTGATGCACCCGAGGTGCACGAGGTGCATGATCTGCTCCGGCGAGCCACCGGACGTCGCGTTCGACACGGCCCACGCAGCCTCTTTGCGAATGTCAAACTCGGCGGTCGACAAAAAGTTGATGAGCGTCGCAAAGATGTCGGCGTCAATGATCGACTGGATCTGCTCCTGACTCCCGGCCGTAATGTTCGAGAGCGTCCAGCACGCCTCTTTCCGGATGCCCTTCTTTGGGCTCTCGAGCAATGCGCGCAGGCACGGCAATGCCTGCAAGTTGATGATCACCTGCGTCTGCAGGTCGTTGCCAGTCACAATGTTCCCGACTGTACGCAGCGCCGGCGTCTGGACCGACGGCGACGGGTGCATGAGCAGCTCAACGATGCGGCGGCACACACCAGCTTCAATCACGGCCTGGATCTTCTCGTTCGAGCCGTCCGAGAGGTACGACAACGCCCAGCACGCGTCGGTCAGGACCTCTTCGTCCTGCGTAAAGATGAGCTGCCCGAGCGTCCCGAGCGCCGGCGACACGAGCTCAAACTGCGGCTGCGGCTTGCCGCGGCAAAAGTTCGAGAGCGTCCACGTCGCGTTGCGCAGCATCGTCGGCTTGGAGTTCTGCGACAGCTGCTGCATGAGCGGCCGCAATGCACCGCAGCGCAGCACCATGTCGCGGCACTCGATCGAGTCGCCAGCAATGTTCCCGAGCGCCCACACGGCCTGCTCACGCACATCGTCGTTCGTCGACAGCAAGAGCTGCACAAAGATTGGCACCGCGCCGTGGTTGATCACGACTTCGGTGTCGGCCGACGTGCCGGACGCAATGTTCGTGAGCGCCCACGCGGCCTCAAACTGGAGTGTCGGGAAGTCCTCGCGCTGCAGGAACGTCACAAACAGCGGCACGACGCCAGTCTCAATCACCTCCTTGATCGGCGGGTTGCGCTCTGTGTGTACACAGGTACAAACGTACACAGCACAGTCAGCACATGATGCACAGTGCGTGTCAACGAGCAGAGCAACGGCAGCAGCTCTAGATGGATACAGAATGACGCACCGATCGAGAGCAGCTTGCGGAATTTGGTCACTGCGTCGAGCTGCGTCTCGGGGTCCGACGAATTCGCACCCTGCACCATCTGCGGCAGCTGCGCGAGCTGTAGAGTGCAGCAAAAGCGAGTATATGAGTGATGGGCAATAGCAGCAATGGGACCAACTGTATGAGCTAGCAACCGATAGTACGTACGCGCTGTGCGAGCGTGAGGTCCCCGCCGAGCTCGTTGCTCGCGGCAGCAGCCTCATCGATCGTGACTTCCGCGCCCTGCATGCAAACAAGAAAGAGAGAGAGAACTTGTCAGCAGAGCTGTCGACTCTCGATGCTGGTGGTACTGTGTAGCCAGCGGGTACACTGCGAGGTCGTGCAATCGCTGATTGCTTCTGAAAATCCACGCACCATGCGACGGCGCTGGTTCATGCGGTCCTCCTTGATCGTCTTGCGGATCTGCACGGTCGTCTCCGAGCGACGACGACGGATCTCATCGGCATCGAGCGTCTTCTTGAAGTTGCTCTTGCGTTCAGGCACTTTGCCACCTGGGAACGACATGACTGGCTGTTACTGCTATTGGTAGTAGTAGTAGTAGTAGTGGTGGTGGTGGTGGTGTGTGGAGTGGCTGGGGACGCGTAGGTGAGTGGGTGCGTGCACGTGCGCCTGCAAACGTCTGTAGCTCTTGCTGTTGCGGCACGCAAATGCGCGGGAACGACGGAAGGCGGCGGCTGAATCGAAGAATGGCGAGGGAGAAAATTGCCGGCCGCCAACGCTTTCTCCAAGCTTGAGAGCGTTCTGGAATTTGCACACATGTATATGACTAGAAAAGCGATTTTATATACTTTATATTTGTTTATTGTATTTTAGCAAAAGAGACTAAAAACCTAATGTAATGTATCGAAAATCGAAATGTTGCTCATCGAATGTCGCGGTTCACTGGCTCCAGTCACTGCCACTCGAAACGCAATGTCACTTGCACACATCCTGACTCCACAGCACTGCTCACAAACGCACAATAGATCATGAAAGGTCGCCAGCGACATCAACGTGTCCAAGCACTCACTCACTCGCAATAGTCGCTATTGCAACACCACCAACATACCTTCCTTTGAGATGGCGTACAAGTCATCAAAGACAGCTTCTGCTGCTTCTGCCACCACCATGTCGTCACTCTCGAAAGCGAGTGTCAGCAGTCGCAATGTGCTCATCCACGTCTTCGACGAGTACCGCAAGATCGCCAAGGACTTTGTGTGCAGACGCGACGTACTGCTCGCCAAGATGAAGTATTTCCAGGCGTACCTGAACGCGTCGAACGAGCACGACGAGATTGACATCTCAGTCCACTGCGACGTCGAAGTCTTCGAGTGGCTCGTACAGTACATGCAGCAGAGCGAGAGCGAGTGGAAGCCGCGCCTCGCGCTCGATAACATCGCGTCGATTCTCGTCTCGTCCGAGTTCCTCCAAATGGACGCGCTCGTCGACGAGTGTGTGCGCTTTGTCGCTGCGCGCATGCAAGCGTTCCTGCAGCTACGCGTCGACTTTAGCTGCCTCTCGGACGCAACGCTCGGCAAGATCGCTGCGTGCTGCAGTGCCGAGGAGCTCCAAGCACTGCACGATCCCAAGGACAAGATCCTCTCCAAGCTGTATCACAAGAAGCTCAACGCATACGTCAAGAGTGTGCAGGGCATCGCGCGCTGTTCGAGCTGCAGTGCCATCTACCTGCTCGCCAGTGACGCGGCACTCAGCTGCCCGAGCGGCAAACGCCAGATCGGCACGCACGGCGAGCTCGTAGCGCGCCACGAGCCAAGCACTGACTGGCGCGTCGACGACTTTCTGCGCGACGCTACAGGCGACAAGCGCGTCAGCTGGAGTGCTGTGTATTGGTTTGTATGGGCCTCGACCACGAACTTCTTCTGCAGCGCATGCAGACGTCACTTTGCATTCGTAGGGCTGCACACGTGCGCGTTTCACCCAGGAGCGGTCACTGGCGTTGGGCTGGATGCCGCGTTCTCGTGCTGCGGTGGACGCGCATTCGACAGCAGCGACCTTGCTGGTACGGGATGCTGTGCACGCGAGCACTCGCCTCTCTTTTCGGAGCATGTCGACGCGACTATGGAACAGCGTTTCGACACTATCACAAAGGTGTCGGGGCTCTGGGACCTCATCTGCAGTTGCGAGCGTGCAGTCACACCACCAGCAGCAGCAGCAGTCGTGCCAGCTGCCAAATGCGCAGCGTCATCATCATCGTCGTCGTCATCAGAAGCAGCGGCTTCGCTACGACGCGAGACGCTGTTGCAGCTGCTGCACATCGAGCCGCAGGATGCACCAAGCGTTGTTTTCAAGCGACCAGCGACAGCTGCGACATCGGTATCAGTGTCGGCGCCGGTCAGTAGGTCCGCGGCTGCTGATCCGAACTCGCCGCCGCGACGGCGTCAGCAGTGGCGCGCGCTGCAGTTGCAGGAGAAGGACCGCGTGCGACACCAGCTACTTGCACGTCGTCTCATACAGATGCGAAAGAACATAGCGACGTAATGCGTTGACAGACCGACCTGATAGACCAAGCAAGAGCGAGCGAGAGAGCGAGAGAGAGCAGTGAGTGTAGCTCTCCAATAGTGTGTCAAATATCCGATTCGCATTTCAGCACGGACATCTCTCCTATGTTTACCTGGAACTTGTCCATTTGTCTGTGCCAGCCATTTTGGCAACCAAGACCAACGCAATCAAACACAATCAACAGCAGCAACTCCGCAACAGTGACAACAGCAAGCAGCAAGCGCGCGGATGTGGAAGCGACCGCTGCGTGACGTCGTGCTGCGCGCGCACGTAGGCAACCTGCGCGTATCGGGCGTATTGGCGCGCAATGCTGTGAAAGAGGCAGCGCGGCGCTGGGATTTGCCGCTCTCGTCGCGCGCGACGCAGCTCTGGGGTGAGTACATGGCCGGCACTGCGATGATGAGCGCGTTCTACAAGGGTGACGAGCGCGTCAAGGTGATGCTGCGGTCGCCAGTGATCCAGGAGCTCTACGTCGAGGCAATCGCGGTCGGAGAGGTCCGTTGCACGCGGACTGAACGGCTTTTACATGTGTCTGTACGCGCAGTTCGATGGTCTGCTGCAGCAAGGCGACTGGCAAGCATGACTAGTGGTGGCTGTGTCATTTGCGTCCTTGCTAACTGGTGCATTGGATGATCGCTGCAGGTACGCGGCAAGGCCGTTCTGTCGAGCCCGAGCGCGAAAGGATTCGATCCCGACAGCGGTGCGTGACTGTTGCTACGCCAACGATAGCGGTGCGTACGTCGTCAACTCGCTAACAATCGCTCGCTATGTGTATGCACATCGCATGCGAACGTGCCAGATGGGCTCGCTGGCAGCATGCAGGTGTCCAAGATCCTATACGGCACGGCCAAGCCGTACGAGACGACGATTCACGCCACGGGCATTGCAGAAGCCGACTTCCAGACGTTCTACGACGTCTCGGAGCAAGTGCCAACAGCAGTGCGCATCAGCAGCGACATCCGCGCCAACGACACGCTCTGCTGTGGCGTTACGATCCAGAAGATGCCGGACGAAGCCGCGCACGACCGCGTGTACGACTTTGCCGACCTGCGTCTCGACGACCTGCCACTCGACGCGAGCGCGATCCACACGGGCAGCGACCTGCTCGCGTACATAAACGCGCTCATCCCAGACGCTGAACTCGCAGAGCAGAGCTGCCGACGCGTGCCGCTCGACTTTTTCTGCCGCTGCTCCAAGAAGAGCTTTGCGACGCGGCTCCAGGAGCTCGGCGAGCACGAGCTGCGCAGCGTCATTGCTGGCGCCGGCACTCGCGGCGTCGACCTCACGTGCCACTTTTGCAACGAGATGTACGCGTTCCCGCTCACGGAGCTCGAGGGACTTGCAGACGAACTAGGTTCGGTGTGATAAACAGACTGCAAACGCGCTGGCGACTAGATAGACAAGCAGTAGACAGCGACGTACGGAACAAGCAAACGAGCGAACAGACCGAGTGGATGTAGCTGCGATTTTTTGGTGGTGGCGGATCGCCAGCGCAAGTAGCTCGTGGGCATGCACGATGTGAGTGTCGAGGAGGAGGAGAAACATGTAGCAGCAGGAAGGCGGCGATGACGCGCTGCTGCTGCTGCGAGCGACACGCGCCTTAGCCCTCCTGTCCAAACTCGGACGTCCACTTGACAAACCGCGTGAGCTCGTCCGACGCGACACTCGAGAGCGAGTGGCCCATCGACTTGCGAAAGTCGTTCTGTCGACATGAACACACCACACCATCGCACATGGTCAGTGACTCGCTAGGTGTTGGGCACATCGCTTACCACGAGCAACCGAGTGTCAGCCATTAGCACACACGCACGCACCATCGACACCATCGGCGGCAGCAGCTTCTCGTCCGAGAACCCGCGCTCCGGTAGGTCAAAGATCCGCATGCGCAACGCGCCGCAGCGACGGCACGGCGCTTTGCAGTCGGCGCACGACCGCACGCAGCTCGAGAGCTTCATGTGGCAGTACGCACATGGCGGATCATCGTCGCACGGCGTCACGAACTGCCCATTGCGTTGCACGTTCGCTTTGTCGTCGCACTAGAGACGACGCCGCGACACAACGAGCAATGCGCATAGAGTCAGCACACACGATCGTACTCGACCACCATTCCTACTTGCTAGCATGCAGCTCGCTGTACCCGCATGAAAAACTGCGCTTGCTGACACTTGCGCAGCGGCTCCATGAGTGCCTCACGCACGAGGACGGAGATGTCCGAGCCCGAGCACCTAATTGTTGTAATCAGCAGCAGCAGCAGTAGTAGCAGTGGATGGCGATCAACACATTGTGTGCGCATACGTATGTTTATCAAGGAGTGGCGAGCCACTCGAGCATGCCCAAGTGAGCGCTACGCACCCTTCTGTAGCTTCAGCGATCGTCGTGAAGTCGTCGTCCGTGAGCGCGTGCGGCGTGTCACCCAAGTGGATCTTGAGCATCACTTTGCGCGCATCGGCTTCGGGGAGTGGGATGTAGATGCGCTTCTCGAACCTGCACGCACGCCGTGCGAAGCAAGTGTGAGGACCGAGTGCACCCACGATTGGGCTTGACTGACAACCAACAGACAAACGAACAAACAGACGAACGCACCGTCGACGCATCGCTGGGTCGAGTTCCCACGGCACGTTCGTCGCACCGAGCACGAGGATGCCGTCGTGCGTGTTGCCGACACCCTGCATCTGCACGAGGAACTCGTTCTTTATCCGACGCGTCGAGTCGCTCTCGCCCTCGGACCGATTCGAGCACAGTGAGTCGATCTCATCGATGAAGATGATCGACGGCTTCTTCTCACGCGCCATCTCAAACAGGTTTTTCACAAGCCTGCGCGTCGTCAGGTAGCCACGAGGCATCGTCAGTCAGTCAGTCAACTCACAATGAACAGACACGGCAGCGCTTCATCTTCACACACACATACGTACTTTTCACTCTCGCCCTGCCACTTGGACACGAGACTCGCAGGTGATGCTGCAAAGAACGTCGAGTCGGCCTCCGTTGCCACGGCTTTCGCTAGGTACGACTTTCCGGTACCGGGTGGCTAGTTGCGCGTCGTCACGACAGTCAACGAGATACAGCGAGACACGAGCGCAATCAGGTGTGTGAGGGTCATACGTCAGCCATGTATGTATGTGCAGTGTCCTAGATACATATCACATACACACGCACAGACACACACGTACGCCATACAGCAGGATGCCCTTCCACGGCCGACGCTTGCCCGTGAAGAGCTGCGGAAAGCGCGCTGGCAGGATCACTGCTTCCTTGAGCGCGTCCTTCGCGGCGTCCAGTCCAGCAACGTCGTCCCACTTAACGTTCGGCTTCTCCGACACGACCGCCGCTGTTTGCAGCAAACATTCGTGTAAGTGTGGGCTGAACGATGGCTGCGTGTAGGAAGCCTAGCACGAACAGACACAGACGTACATGCTAACGACCCGCGCAGCTTGGTCACTTCTGCGTCGTTATCGTCTTCGTCGCTCTTGTCACCTCTGCGTGCAGCAAGCAAGTCCGCCGTTCAGTCAGTCATACAGTATTAGCAGCGACTAGAAGACTAGAACCCAAGCAGCAGCGTCATGCACGTACTTTTCGAGCTCGGTGGTGCCGCCAGCAGCCACGGGCTTTGCCGATTCGTCTTTGTGGATGATAGAGCCGAGCTGCTCAGCGCGTGTCATGTAGCCCTCCACGCGTTTCATGATGACTGCCTTGGACGACGGGTTGTTCTCGTCTGCATCACAACGCAAGCACACCGATAGGGAGAGAGCGAGGCTGTGTCAGCACACTAGACGCACACGCACATGCGCATACACACAGGATGCACGCACAAACTCATGTGCATCCACACATGATATGCACGCACAGACGTACACTTGACGCCGACCATAAAGTGCTCGAGCGCCTTCTTGTACAACAGGAAGGCTTTCTCATAGTTCTTGCTGTTGTCCTCCTTGATTGCAAGCGTCACGATCTCGATCGCCTGCGGAATGAACTTGTTCTCCATCGCGTTGATATGTGTGCGTGTGCGTCGTGGGGGTTGCTACTGCTGCTTGATATCGTTGTCAATGTTGCAGCCGATGTTGTCGTCGCTGTTGCTTGTGTCGTGTGCTGCTGCTGGCGCTGCACGATGATGTCGATGAACTGAGCGTGTGACTCTGTTCAAGCAAGCTCTTCTTCTTCACACCTAGATTGAGAATAGAAAAGCAGAAATTGTCGCGCACGGTACGCGTCACTTGTAGCTAGCGGTACTGTCATTACCATCATTCTTCACGTGAAGGTTGAAGGCGGAAACGAAGTTGGTGCAGACCATGGGGTACATCGACTACCAGTTCGCTCGCGTCACGGCCATTGGTACGAGCTGCGCTCGACATGGTCGCCGCTCGGCACGCATACAAGACAAATATGTTAGGGATGATGATCACCACGTCGCGTCATCAACTCGATGCTGGCGTGTGATCGCGCAGCACCAGAGTGCACTTCAGCTCGCATCCGGCAAGTGCATGTACCAGCTCTGAGCAGATGTTCAATGGTAGTGACCAATGTGGATCCAGCTCAAGACAGCGATCGTATATAACCAAACGCAGCGGATTTTGTGAGAATCAGGACCAAGGTACATCGTCCGCATCGTACGGTCGCAAACATGTCGTCCGGCGCGCAACAATGAACAACGATACTGAATACAACGGACTCGTGATCGGGTTGCACCAGGTGATGGAAAAGAGCTACTCGTCGCTTCATATCGGTAGCGGCAACGCCACGATCCTCTTGCAGCTCAGGACCCATTAGTTACCACACAAGCCGAAACAAGTGCAAGTGTAACAAGCAGCGAGAGATCGTGCTGGCAACGTTGCTGTCGTCAGCTAGAGTCATTGCTACTTCGATTTTAACAAGTTGACAAAGTTGACAGATCACAGAGGCGAGTATCGCGAATACCACCATGATAACGATGTTCATGGATAACGACGCTCTCCACTAGCTCGAGACGTCTACAAACAATCACACTGACGAGGCTGTACTTATGTGAGCGAGAGAGACCGTGCCATCTCAACGCAACACCACGCGCAGCGCGGCTGTGCGTACATACATGTCGGCCCGAGACCCCAGTCGCTGGGTGACAGGATAACTGTGTCAATCTCGTGTAGCCGAACGTACATCACATGCTCACTCAATCGCCTCTGCGTGCAGCAAGCAAGTTCGACGTTCAGTCAGCCATACTGTACCAACTACTCGGTCGCAGGCGACAGCGCCACGCACCTTTCGAGCTCAGGATTGCTGCCAGCGGCTGCGGGCTTTGGCGCGGACTGTTCGCGAATGAACGCATTGAGTTGCTCGGCGCGCACCATGTAGCCTTCCACGCGCTTCGTGATGATCGCCTTGGCTTCCGGGTTCATCTCGTCTGCTCCGCGACGCAGGTGCCGCCCAGAACACGGAAACGGAGAGAACGAGGCTCTATGTTGGCGCACTGGATGCACATGCACATACACACATATATACTCAAGCAGACGTACACTTGATGCCGATCATGAAGTGCTCGAGTGCCTTCTTGTACAGCCGTAGCGCCTCCTCATAGTTCTTGCTGTTGTCCTCCTTGATTGCAAGCGTCACGATCTCGATCCCCTGTGTGACGAAAGTGTTCACCATCACGTCGCTGGTGTCGCCGCTGTCGTTGGTTTCGTGCGGTTCGCTGCTTCTGCTTGATGTCGTTGCCGCCGTCACTGGTGTCGTGTGCTTCTGCTGCTAGCAATGCGCGCTGACAGATGACCTCAGCAGATGACTTCCAAGAAGGCTCAACATGCTTCCCACTATCAACACTCTTGTCGAATCTGGAGATGAGCAGAAAGATTAGCGTACACCACACAATCGTTCACAACACCATTTTTACACCATAGGATATTCATCACTATACGTCTCTTTTATTAGGGAGAATTTTTCTATCTACCAAACTAATACGATCCAAATTGCGCTCCAAGTGATTAGAACCAGATAATTAAATATTTACAAAGGCAACGAAAAAATGGCATCAGCTCGGTAAATTTAGTACTACATGCGTAATATGCAGAAATTTATTTTGACATAAAATTGTAAAATATAGTCTACAACGCTTTGCCACGCAGCGACACGTTTTGAAATTGCTCAAAACCCACTTTTGCAAACGGGCAGAGGCAAAGAGCTGTCGAGCTCTGATGTGCGTGCCATCACAATTCTGCGAGACGAGGTGATGCTGCTGAAGGACGTAGCTGCGCTCGTCGGCTGCAGCGCGTCAAGCGTGAGTCGAGTCGCAAACGGTGCGACAGGTGAACGCGCCAAAAAAGGTCAACTAGCGTTATATACGGCAACTTGTCGGCACCGTCACATTAATCAACGGAAGCGCCAGGCAATTGCTCGTTATCACCAACAAATGAATGAAAATGAATGAGTACTGAGAACAAAGCCATTAAGACATTTCTATCCGAAATTTGTTGCATTTCGAACGGTAAAAATTGAAAATTTCAGAGACTCTATAGTTAAAGGTCGCAATATATACAAGAGATAATACCGCATCATCTAATGTCGTTTATTCAGTATTCCGCGATGTCGCTGCCTTTATGGAAATATGTTTTTCTCTTTAACGCACACAGGGAACATATCGGTACTCCTCGGCTACGCTTCATTTACAACTTTGGTACGAATTCGACACAACTCATCCGATACAATCTGGGTACACAGTGCGCCTTACAACATATCTGTCTGGCAAACACTGCTTTTCACTTGCTTCTTCGCCCTTCAAAATCAAGCAACTAACTGAACTTAACCTGCTGCCCCGATCACAACCATTCTAGAGGCGAAACTGCTGTCTAACATATGCTTATTAATCGCATTCCCTGTCATATCGCCTTCGTGCCGATAAATAGATTGTTTGTCATTGTACGGCATCAATGTAACTCAGCTCCACATTTATAATTTACTTTATCTTTAAACTGTTGTATAATGACATTCGACCTTAACAGAAAGAAGATCCAGAAAACCAACAGATCGCTGAGCCGAAGTACAAGCTGTCGCTTTGACAAATTTTCGGCTTAATCAACCACTATCGCGTGTTGTTGTTAAACAAGACGGTAAATATCGGTCTGCTTAGTCGTCCAACATCGATAACAGACAATGTTTATATCAATCCCGTATTTTCAGCGACCGTTACTGTGTATGTTGACGTTAGTCGCACGATAATGCTACACCACAACAAAAGACGCGAGCGGATATCAGTTGTACTGGGCGACGCTGCATAAAAAAACCCGATTACAAAACCTGTGTATCCGCAAGCGAAAGATGACACACGAGCACAAGAGACCATGGAAAACACAAAATTTAACAGTGCGAAAAAGTCGCTCGCACAAATTTGATATTACAATTCGAACAACCTCATTTCACTGCATAACATTACACACTAGTCTAGTTAAAAATATTGTGATATATTAAACTTATCAGCCTGTCGCCTATTTCTTTGAAAAATGATAAGACACACACCAGTACACTAAACCCCTCACGGCGTATCAATGTTATACCGCGTAGAACGGCTGTAACTGATGCGACGAATCGTCGCCAAGAAGATTGCATCCAACCCATACTACAAGTAGGTGAGCGTATCAAGCGCGTGACTGTTACTTTCGGCGCGCCGTAATTCCTGCTGCATTGATTTTAGACTCAGTCTGCTTTGCTTTTCTGCCTTCCAAATTTAAGCAACATGCTCATATTTTAAGATTTAGCTCAGCTTCAAACTCTCATGGTATAAAGAAAATCGGGACATTCAAAAAGATTGCCAAGCAAAAGTAAATGCCTTAGCTTGTAACGGGGTCACACGCTAGAGTTATTATATAGCCTAGCTAGCTATTAATTGCGAGACATTAACAATCTAGTCTTAGATTAGTTTCTATATTAATGCTGGCCTTATAGGCGGTTCGCACACAGTAGCTCATTGAGCTCTCAGGAGCCAATCAATTAGTTAGACTTAGCTCTAGTATTCAGTTACTTAGATCTAGTTAGCGGCGCCCGTTACCGGGGCCGTT
>JAADWX010000521.1:0-20063 GCA_023336405.1 Globisporangium echinulatum | reverse complement strand
CAAGCACTTGGAACCCCACTGTCCGCTTCTTGTTGTCGCATCCTATAACAGGGTCTGACATTTCATATGGTCGTCCTGTGGCTACACTTGGTCAAATCGAGCTGAAATTTCACCACAAGAACGCTCGCGGTTGGTTCTATCGACTCACCAAAAATCTCGCTCGCAAACGCATTTTAGCAAGTGAAATATTAATTTGGTATTTTTTCAATGATGTCCGTAAGATTTTGGCGCGCACTGTGTCTAGTATACAAAAATGGAGATTAGTCGAATTTCATCTATAGTACGTATTGATTACGAAAGGTGCATTTTGGACATTTTGTTGAATATTAAAGGCACAACTTATATTCAGCTTTCATCCAAGGATAGAAGGCTACCCACATCATCTTCCGCTGGTGCACTGTAAACTCCAAGTTTGAGCTCGCGTGGCACTAATGGCATGACATTCATGAACAGCAAGAAGGATCCTGTTGATGCGCACTGCGCTCACCATCATGCCGAAGGTCATGCAGGTCATACACAAACAGACAAAGCAGCAACACGGTACAACGCAAATGCCATCGTCATTCGTAGCAACTCACTCGATTGCCTACGCGGCGTTCTCGAGCACAAGCGCAATGCCCTGACCGCCGCCAATGCACGCCGACCCGACCGCGTACTTCTTGCCCGTGCGCTGGAGCGCGTGCGCGAGGTGCGCCGTGATGCGCGAGCCCGAGGCGCCGAGCGGGTGGCCAAGTGAGATCGCGCCGCCCGACTGGTTCACGAGCTCCGGGTCGAGTCCGAGGTCCTTCACACACGAGAGCCACTGTGCAGCAAACGCCTCGTTGATGTCAAACATGTCAATGTCGTTGATCGTGAGGCCCGCGCGTGCGAGCGCACCGCGGATCGCCGGTACGGGGCCAATACCCATGATCGACGGGTCGACGCCCGCGACCTGATACGACACAACGCGGGCAAGCGGCGTGAGGTTGTGCTGCTTCACCGCGTCTTCGCTTGCAAGGACGATCGCACCGGCGCCGTCCGAGATGCCCGACGCATTGCCGGCCGTCACGACGCCGTCTTTCTTGAACACCGGCTTGAGCTTTGCGAGCTTCTCGAGCGTGACTTGGCGCGGCCCTTCGTCCGTGCCAAACGACTCGACGTTGCGGCCGACTTTGACGTCGATCGGCGCGATCTCGGCGTCAAAGTGGCCGGCTGCGTGCGCCTGCGCCCAGAGATTCTGGCTCCGCAGCGCAAATTCGTCACACTGCTCGCGCGTGATGCCAAACTGCTCGGCCAAGTTCTCGGCCGTGATGCCCATAGGCGTCTTCGAGTACGAGTCGGTAAGCGCCGACCAGAGCGTGTCCTGGAGGTTCAAGCCGGCGCCGAGACCGACGCCAAAGCGTGCCTGGTTGCCGTACACGGCGAGCGGCGCTTGGCTCATGTTCTCGGCGCCGCCTGCGAGCGTGATCGCGGCCTCGCCGAGCAAGATCTCGTGGATGCCGCCGATGACCGACTGGAAGCCCGAGCCGCAGAGGCGGTTGATCGTCAGCGCTGGCGTCGTGATCGGCACGCCGGCCTTGAGTCCGACGTGGCGCGCAATGTAAGCACCGTCGGCCGACGTCTGCGAGACGTTGCCGACCTGCACGGCGTCGATGAGCGCCGGGTCGAGCTTCGCAGCTGCGATCGCGGCCTTGGCCGCATGCGCGCACAGGTCCGTGGCCGAGATGTCCTTGAGCTTGCCGCCAAAGTTGCCGAACGCCGTGCGCTTCGCCGCGACGATGTAGATGTTCTTTGCAATGCCGCTCATGCTTGCTGTGTGGTGGATGTGGATGTGGGGCGTCGAGAGAGTGAACTGCTTGACTCGAGTGGCTCGAATTGCGATCTGAGCTTCGAACGGCAGGCTCACAAACAACAAACAGCATCAGCACGCCACTCGTGACCGCTATTTACGATTCCTTCCGAACAATGTCACTCGAGACAGCGAGGTTTGATGACAGCAACGATTTTTCCAGAATATTCATTTGCAAAGTCAAATTGCAATAGTGCATATAAATCGAGTTCATAAGATAGCTCGTATATATGCTGTTTCGCGTCATCGCACAAAACAGTTGTGCTCACGTCGGATTCACCGAATCTGACGTGTGAAACGTCAACTTCAAGCCTTGTTTGTGTGGCACGTGCCGCACCACATCACTGTCGACGCGCACAGCTCGACAAAAGGCAACAAACACATCATCTCGAGCGCGCGCTGATGCACAAGGCGATAACGATCGAGCACTCGCTGGTGCGCAAGGTGCTCGTGTGCACGTGCACTCGTGTGTACGTGTGTGTATGTGCTTGTTGTGTGCGTACATACATGATGGTGACTACATCCGACGTACTCGTACAAAAGAGCACGTTGCACATGCACATGTGTGGCCACTCTCGCTTCGCAATGCGCACGGCTGCTGCTGTATTGACAATGACACACACACATGTGTGTGTGCGTCTGCGTCTGCTTGCGAGTCGTTCATGTGTGTATACCTAAACCTACGCGTGTGCGTGTGTGCTATCCTGCCTAAATACTTTCCTCGTACGACGCGAGTTTGCTCGATGGCGGCTCGAGCAACGCGTCGCTAAAGTCGAACGAGTCGCGCCGGCGCTTGCGGCCAAAGCTCTGGCGCTCGAGCTGCCACGCGCGTGCGAGCTCCGTGTACTTGAACAGCTTCGCCGCATCGAGCGATGGCGATGCTGTTGTCGTGTCCGTATGAAGCGCATGCGCGTGCGTGCTCTGCGTGAACACAGCGCCGCTTACAACCGCAGTCGCTGGGATCGCGAGCACGTCGCGCGCGAGCTTTGCGAGTGCTGGGAACCGCGTCGCGTTCGACTTCCACCACAGCAACGGGTCTGACCGCTTGTCGCGCATGAGCGTCGCGTCAAAGAACCGATCGACTTCGTCGCCGTCGAGTGCGTTGTCCTCCGTAATGCCTTCGCCAATGTCGAGCAGCTTATCAAACGTCGACGAATATGCTACTGTAGTTGCACTTGCCTCGTGATGCTGCAAATCAGAGTGATGGTCGTTCGTGCTGCGTTGAAGTGCAACGTCATCGAGTTGTTTTGCGCGCAACATGGCGCGTAAAAAGTCCATTTTCCCGGCTTTCTCGACCGACTCGTTTGCAAACCGCGGGTCTAAAATTTTCGCAAGTGCAAAATACGGCGACGATGCGAGTGCGGAATCGAACGGCTCGAGACTCCGTTGCACTTTGACGCACACGGCCGTCAACTTGCTCGCTGCGAGCGCTGAGAATGCGGAATTCGTTGCAGCTGCTGCTGCGGCTGTGCTCTCGCAGTGACTCACGATCGCTTTGCACACGTTTGTCGACGTGCTCAGCGAGATGGGACGCTGCGCGCTCTGGCACGTCGCGAGCAGCACGCACTTGGTGAGGAACGTCGCGACTGCGAGCAGCAGGTCCCACTCGATCGCTTCGAACACAAAGATCCCGAGGCCGCTGCTCGCTGCGTCACTGCAGAGCGTTGCGATCGCGTCTCGCTGCTTGACGCTCGCGAGCACCATTGCAAGCGTCGAGTGCCAGTTTGTTGGTACGTCCATCGCTGGCAACACAGCGTCTGCTGTGCTGTTGCTGTTGTTACCACTACTAGAATTACTGAACGGCGAGAGCGCGATCTCAGCGGCTGTGCGCACTACAAAGTGTTCGTGCGCTTCGGTTGTAGCGCGCAGTAGCGCCAACAACGACCGGAGCTTCCCAATCTCGTGCCGCACTTCGCGCAGCGCGGCGCGCACGCCAATGTGGAGACAGTGGCCGAGACACGGAACGTGCCAGTGCGGACTTTGGAGGTCGAGACCTAGCAGGACCTTGGCTTTCTCGCGCAGAAAGTTCATCCCAACAACTGCGTCGCCAGTTGCTGGCGTGACGCCACACAACACCTTGCTGCCGAGACCCCACGTGTGTTGTAAGACCGTATACAGCAGATCGGCGACGAACGACGCGCTCGCGTCGGCTGGACAGCTCTCGAGCGCAATCTGCAGCGTCTTGGCTTCCCACTCGGCGTTGATCCAGTGCACGTGCACGGCAACAAAGCCCTTGGGCACGCGCTGCGACCACGTGTCGCACGAGAACGCGACGCGCCCAATGGCTGACCGCCCGACGTACTCACTCACGCGCGCAAACAGACTAAAGTACGTGCGCTCGAGCGTCTTGCGCAAAGCATCAGGTGGCGGCAGCAATGCGCTTGGCCGCGTGGTGTTCGCGCCAGTAGCAGTCAAAGCAGCGAGGACGTCGAGGAACGTGTCGTGCGTCACGACGTTTGGGTCGATGCGGTCGGCAACGAGCCACTCGACGAGGCTGCCGGTGAGTGTGCGCAGCCGCTGGCGCTTGACGCCTGCGCTGGTTTCGTCCAACGTGGGGCTGTCGGCAGCCGCTGTCTTCTTCAGCACAGGACTCTTCTTGACACTGTTGCTGCTGCTGCTGCTGCCGTTGTTGACTAGACTCGCACTCGCGCTGCTCTTCTTTGGCTTCTTAGCAGACGCTGCACCACTTGGGCTGTCGCTATGGCGCTTCGCATGGCGCATCATCGACGACGTGCCGTGCCGTGTGCTAAAGACTTTGTTGCACACGTTGCACTTGGCCGAGTCGACGACACCGTCGCGCGCGCCGCTGCTGCTCACAGGTGAGAACGTCTCCCACACGACGCTCGTGTGCTTCTTCTTGCGCGCGGTCTCGTTCTCGAACGATGGGAGCTCCTCGCTGCGCTTCATCGTGTGCGGTGTGGTTGCGTCAATCGTGGTGAAATGCAGACAGCTTGGTCTGTGTAGCTGTGTGTGTGTCTGTGTGTGTCTGGCTGTGCGACAGTTTGTGCGTGTGTGCTATCGCCGATTACTATAGTGAGCGTATGTGTATCGAGGTGCACGTGTGCAGTGCGCGTATGTGCGTGCGCGTGGATCGCGAGTGTTGTCGCAAAGACTGGAAGAGGTGTGGTATGTGCAGGCGCCGCGTTCACTTGGCGTTTGTATGGCGAGCGGCAATTGCAGCACGTGTGGTCGTGGCCACCGACAGCGAGCGAGTGAGTGATCGGTATTACGCAGCAACGCAGTGATCTGCTCGGTCTTCGATGCGCTCACAGCCGCAACTACTCCTCCAACGCAGCAGTGGAGGATACAGTGGCAGTGAGAGCGACAGCGAGCCACCTCCTGTCGACAAACGGCACCTGCAGTGACGATTGCTCGCTGTGACGATTGTCAGGCTTTGCAAGTCAAACAGCTGCCAAGTGAGCAAGTTTTCCCAATTCCTGCACTTGCTACAAACATCAAGTTATTGCTGACATTGCCATAAGCACAATAACCCGGTCACCGAGATACATCGAAACCTCCTCAAGCGCATACTCTAGCCACGCACGACCTCATTGTCCTCCTGTCATTCTCTCCACTCAACGACAATCGAGCGACGTAGTTGCAAGTCACCTGCGCGTTGCCCCTACGACGACTTCTCCATGAGGTGAATCGGCTTGAGGATCGAGATCTTGTTCGTCTCGACAATGTAGCCGTTCATGACCATTTCGTCCAAGATGAAGTGCGCCTTCTCGAGGTTGAACATGATCTGGAGTACGTACGACGTATATGCGCCATACACAGCAAGACAGCAACGCGTGAGTGGCCACGCCGCATGCAATTGCATAGCGAAGCAGTCGTCGTGCTGGACGTACATCTAACTCGCACTGGAGCGCGACAGTGAGCGTAGTCGCACAGGCGATCGAGCAACCAGCACAGTCAGTAACGATAGCATTTGATACAACGCACGGGCCAACGGGTGAGCAGCAGCATAGCAGCAGGTGGACGCACACGCACACATCATCGCCAGCTACTATACACGTACCACGCTCTCAAAGTACTTGTCCATCGTCTCGACGAGCGCGTGGATGAACTCGAGCACGCCGAGCTCGTTCTGCAAAGTAACGTATACGCGCGCAACGCGTCTGTCAGACAGCAGTCGCTATGAGCGGAGCGACGCATGTATACACACGCACGCACGCACCTCGGAGTCGTCGTCTTGGACGCCGACGATGAAGAACAGCGACGCGTATCGACGGTAGATCACTTTGTAGCCGCGGTACTCGACGAACGAGCACTGCCGTGCGCACGCAGTCGACGATACAACACAGCTGCTGTGAGTCGATGCTCAGCGCAGACACACATGCTACGCAAGGAAGCGGAGGGAGGGACAGTGCACAGCACGCGACGAACCTGGTTCTCGTTGCGGCCGAGACACTTGCGGATGATCTCGGCTTCAAGCGCGACGCGCTCCTGGATCGACAAAAAGTCGTAGTACTGTGCCAGACGGGTCTGGCCCTGCTTGTTTACCATGAGCACAAACTTGATCATCCTGACTCGTGTGTGTATGTGTATGTGCTCGTTACCGCCCTCGCGTGTGTGTGTGAGTTCTCGTGCGCTTGCTGTTGCTGCTGTTGCTGTTGCTGCTGTTGCTGTTGCTGCCGAGGTCGCCAGAAGCTACGTGGAGCGACAACACGATCTGTTCCGAGCGTGTGGTGTGGCACTCATGTGGCACTTGTGTGGCATTCGTGGTGACACATTAACTGCTCAAATCATCGCGTCTCTTCACGTCCCAAATTGCATCGCGCACCTTCAGCAGCAGCAGCAGCACGATCGAGCAAGCGCAGAAGTCTTGCGTGCGTGAGCACGCGCGTACGCCCACCTTACGCAGTCGCAATGATCTTTGAGACGATTGCACAGCTGCTGAACGAGTTCTTCGTCGACGTCCAGGAGTCGAACGTCGCGTTCTCGCTTGGCGATCTCTTTGGTGGGTCCGCTGTGTCGTGCACACGACGCGCTGTCTATGCTGGTGGCTCGCACATACCTGTCAAGGGCACACACGTGTCTGTGAACGCTGCATAGCTCTTGCGAAAGCGCACTCTCATTTCCCCTGTGTTCACACGCTTACTGACGTCGAGCAGATGCGAGCCACTTTAGCATCAGCGACGTCTTTGTCAACACGCAGGTACGTTCTGCCCACCACTGCGTCACTGCATGCATGAGCACGCGCAGTACAGCAGCCGCAGTACTGTAGTGTGCAAATCCTCACAAACACGTGCACATGGCTGAGACCCCAGGTCATCAATGCGCTCCATCTGCCGTTTGAGCTCGTGGCGGGCTACATTGGCAACTGTCGGGTCGAAGGGCTCGTCGGCGCCGTCGCAGGCGCGCCGCTCTCGCTGCACGTCTCGGACGTTTGTCTCGTATTGCGGCGCAAAGACATCGACTGGACGAACGAGCTGCTCTTCCGCTACGCCAAGGACCTGCTCATCGCGCTCCTTCAGAGCTTCACGTCGCCGTCATATGCCAAGAAGATGCAGCAGCAGCAACAGCAGACAAATGGAACCACGACCGACGCAAGCAAGAAGACGTTTGTGTCGCCTGCCAAGTGGATCTCGGTGCGATCATGGCGCTCCACACTCCACTGTACATGAGTCTATAGAGCGACTTGTTGTCATGCTCTCGCTCACGCGTGCACGACGCGACATGCTTTGCAGAGCCGCTTCCAGGCCGCGGTCGCCGACATGACGATCCAGCTCGAGCGCATCCACATCCGTCTCGAGGTGCGCTCTCTGCTGCGCCCTACATGACGCTCACACATGCGTGTGCGCGTGAGTTCTAATAGTGCGACCGAATGCACCGCTTGCGCAGGGCGAGTTGAACGGCGAGTCGATCGCGCACGGCGTGTACCTCTCGGTGTGTAACTTTGTTGTGCTGTATATTGTATACGGTCTACGGTATACTGCGCGACCTGTAAGTGCTGAGTCGTAATGTCCTCACTCGCACGCGCACCTCCATGCACTGCAGTCGATCCACTTGGCGACCCGCGACACAGACGAGCAGATTCTACACCGACGCGCACTCCATGGCGTGACGTACCCACAGACTGCAGATGGCACGCGCTCAAAGTTTGTAACGCTCGAGAACCTGTCGGTGTACTGCGACCTCCACGCCGATACGTTCGTTGCCGACAGTCCCGCGCCTGCTGCTGCTATTTCTACGTCGCTGCCACCACCGCCGGCACGCGCAGCTGCAACACCAACGACCCGCACGCGCGTGCTCGAGCGCTTTCGCACAATGGCGCTGCGTGCGTTTACACCTGATCCACGCCGCGACCTGTTCATTGCTGCTGTCGTCTGGCTCAAGCTCGACCTGCGCAAGCCGTCAAGTAGCGACACGTCGGCCGCTGCAGTCACAGTCGCAGCAGTCGACGTTGTGACTGACGCGCTCCGCGTCAATGTCGACTTTGCGCAGCTCCGCGCTGTCACGGACGAACTCGCGTGGCTGAGCGCGTTCGACCGGCAGACACGCATGCGGCAGTGGCGTCCAAGCTGCGTCGACCGCTTGCGCGTCTCTCCGCCCGTCGTGCGCGTTGTCGGCTCAGCGTTGCTGCCGCTTGTTGACATCGACAGCGACGTACTGACAACACCAGCACCCGAGCGCCGCACGTCTACGTGGCTCCGCTGTATGTGGCGCTTTGCAACGTGGTGCGTCCTCGTCGCCAAGCGCGATGGCAATGCGCACGTCGTGCGATTCACTGCGCACCGCAGCGCGTTTGCGGCACTGGCAGCCGAGGGTGACGATGACGCGCGGTCGCATCGGTACGTCGAGTTGTACACGCGCAGCCTGAGCGCGGACGCGCTCGAGATGGTCGTATACGGCAAAAAGCTGCTCGGGATGCCAGCGAGTCCACGCAAGCCAGTGGATGCGACACAGGATCCATTAGTCGCAGCACCGCTTGTGCCGGTGCTTGAGCCACTGAGCCGTGACGAGCAGTGGGAGCTCTCGGATTTCGTGCTTCATTTGCCAGTTGCCGAGCAGCGTCGCTATCGCGCAGTCGCCGACGCAACGCTGCGCGCGTGCAAGCCCAAGAGTGGAGGGCTCGTGTCACCACCCGCGTCACCACCAGCGTCGCCGGCAGCATCGCCGTCCAAGCAGCGGTCAATAGACACCGCAGCATCGGCACCAAAGCCGTCGCAGCCAGCGTCGCCGGCTACCAACTCGCCGTCCAAGACGAGCACGCGGCCGCCCGAGCTGCCAGCTGACACTGTCGCACATCATGACCACATCACACGCAGCGCGACCGAGTCGGCGCTGCCGACGCACGCACGAGGAGCTGGTGTAGCGACGTTCCAGCTTGCGCAGCTCCACGTCGCGTCGACCAGCGCACTACTCGGCAGCAAAACAGCCACTATACGATCGAGTCCAACAAAGGCCGACAGCCGATCGAGTCCGACCAAGCCTGCCGCGTCGCTGACGCACAAGCTGCCGCCAATGGCGACGCAGCGCTGGCTGCAGCACGTCTTTGTGCCGGCGTGGGTGTTCCGGCAGCGCGTGCCGCTGCTCAACTGGAGCATCGGCCCGATCTCGCTCTGCGTCTTCCGGGACCGCGCTGTCACGACGTCCGAGTCGACCTCGACGGACGCGGACGCTGATGCTGAACTGAGTCGCTCGCCACGCTGCGAGTTCCTCAAAGTCGGCATCGAGCGCTGCGCTGGTGCTGTGCTGATCGGTGACGCAACGTCACCCGTGCTGCTCGTCGAGCTCCGTCTCGGCCTCGTGCACGCGACGCTCTTTAGTCCGTCGCACGACCGCGCTCTTGCGCGCAACAACTCGGTCGCGACCGACTACATCAAGGACCCGGACGACGGCTTTCTGTACATTGGGTTGCGCTACAGTCCACGGGCTGCAGACGCAAACAGCAGCCATGTGGACGCTCCGGAGCGTTGGGACGTCCGTGGCCGCGTCTGCGTTGGACCGATCAAGATCGACTACAACGAGCTCACGCTGCAGACGACACTCGCATCGGCTGCAAGCATTCCGTTAACTGGTGCGTTGTGTATTGGTGGGGTGTTCGTGTTGCATATTCCACACTGTCCACCAGAGTGTCCACGAGAGTGTCCACGAGAGTGTTCGACATAGTGTCCACCAGAGTGTTTCACTCAGATGGACTGATGCGACCACATGGACATATGGACATAAAATGTACTGACCACACCGATATGAAATGGACACGTACGAAATAATGTCCATGTTGTGTGGACAGAGAGCGTCAACGTCGCGTCCGCAACGTACCTCTCGATCCTGCGCGACGTCGCACGCAGCTGGCGCGCGCTCTACCGGCGCTTCCGGCAGCGCAAGCAGCAGTCCACGGTGGCGCGCACTGACGGTTTCTACAGCGCACTGCTCGATCCTGTCGGCAGCGCTGCTGCGCAGCTCCTCGCGCGCACACAGCAACGCGCAACCAAGCGTGCGCGACTGCAGCAGCTGCTCACGGCCGTGCTGCGCAGCGCGTCGACGTTCGAGCTCGAACTCGGCGGACTCGAAGCGACGCTGTCGCTACTCACGCGCCACGTCGAGCAAGCGCTGAATGCCGACGCGCTGCCGTCGCGCGCGCCGCTCTTTGGCTACGAGGACGTCCACGTCGCGCTTCCACCGGCGCAATTTGCGCTCGAGAGCTGCCCGCAACGTAGCGAGTGCTGCGTGCACGCTGCGGGTGCGCGCGTGCAGTTCCGGAGCACTGAACACGGGCTTGCTGCCGCGACCGAGTACCTGCTGCGTCGACTCATGGGTAGCAGCACCAGCAAGTGATGCAGTATCGGCTTTCGATCTGCATATGCAAATGGACAGACGCAGATGCGACTTTCTGTTCAGTCACATTCGAGTTCATGTGGAGATAGCGAGGTAGAGCGGCTCCGTTGCGTCTTGCGGATGCACTCGTTGTCGCTGCTGTCCACTCAGACTCGATGCACTCGGCTGCTGTTGCTGCTCCGCCAGTGCACGCGTCGCATCGATGCGCTGCTTGAGTGTCACGCGCGAGAGACTGCGACGTAGGATGTCGCGGTCGTGCTGCTCGCTCAAGCTCGACGGCTACGTATATCGGCCACATATGTATACGTGTGCGTATGGTAGAGCCAGTCAGTCAGTTGACGTTTATATCAGAGAGACAGATGGCGTTTAAATCAGATAGACAAACAGGCGTGTGTGTGGACGTTGTCAAGTGGACGCACTGTGTCGTTTGTAAACACTGGCGCACTCTGGCTCGAGCGCAGTGTCGATGCCGCCACCACTGCTGAGCTGCTCGTTGTGCGCACGCGCGAGATGAACATTGGCGGGTAGAACGTCGTGGTCATCAGCGGATGCTGCACGGCAACGAGCGTCTGCATTGGTGCTGTCGCTGCGACGCCGCTTGGGCGCGACCACTTTTGCTGGAACCGCGGGTCGTGCAGCAACGGGTCGATAACGACGGTCTGGCCGCGTGACGTGCGCTCGAGGATCTCGACGAACCGGTCGGCCGGCTCGTCCTCCATGCACCGCGACGCTATGAGCAGCGCACGCGACATTTTCAGTACTTAGCGGCTCAACGGCATACGGATCGATAAACTTACAAATAACGAGCAATCGATAGATGGCTACATGCAGGACGCAGGACATACCACTGCTGCTCTGCGTCTGCACGCGCTTCATCTTGACACTGAGTGTGCTGCCTGTTACGCTCGATGTTCGCTGCATATTTGCTGCGAGCTGGCTTGACGAGAGCACGGCGCCTGTGCTGCTGCTGCCACTGCCATCGCGCTTGAGGATCTCGTCGAGCGTCGACTTGCGCCGCATGCGGGGCTTGCGCGCCTTCACCTGTGTGTGCAGGTGCTTGCTCTGGTACTGCCGCCGGATCTTCGCAAACGTCTCGTGGAAGAACATGACGTAGTCGCCAAGGCGGTTCGTCGTTGTCATCTGAGCAGGACAGGATAGAAAGAGTCACATGACTGCATGCCTATACAACGTCCCATACAAACGCACACGCACCAGATGCGCGAGGACGAAGAGCAACCGAAAGAACTCGGTCTGGCTCAGTGGCGGCTCCTTCGTGCTCCACTTAGTCCAGCTCGCACGCATGATCATCGCCACGGCGTTCTTGTGGATCATCTCGGTCTTGGCCTCGACGAGCACGAACGCGAGGTCGTAGTACACGACACGGAGCACGTCCTGGTCGACTGCCGTCTTGCCCTTGGCGTACAGCTCCCACCTTGTTCAAGACAGGACGGACGGAGGCAGCAGATACACCAATCAGCTGAAAACACACACACATACGGAGCCGTGCACGCGAGGACGCACCACTGTTCGAGACACCGCTCGATCGACGGCAGCTGGACCATAAAGTTGATGTCGAGCACTGTGTCGTCGACAAAGCGCACGAGGTCGTCGATGTGAAGCGAGCGCGCAAATGGGCTCTTGATGTGCTTGGCGTTTGCGTCAAACTCGGCCTGTGCGATTGCGTCGGCGCGCTTGGCGTGGACGCGCTTCCACTCGTCGAGCGTGCGCAAGCAGCTCACAAACTGCGGCATGCTGTCGCGCATCGAGAACACGAGGCGCGGCTGCTGCATGGTGCTTCTCCGCGTTTATGTCGGAGCGTATGCGCACACGCGTGTGTGTGTGCGTATGTTAGTATCGAGAGCGCTCGTGGTAGGTCTGATGACTACAGCTGCTGTTGATAGTGGTGATGCGCTATTGTTAGTCCATCAACGTGTCCATTTGGATTGGACAGTTGTTGCACTTTTTCTTGACACCGTCGTGACACTGTCGTGACACCGACCAGTCAATCGTCTTGGACAAGCTTGCAAGGCTTGACACACCTCTCGGTGCGATCCTTGTGCGTCACTGCACTGCTCGAGTGTGCACGAGCCAACATAATGATTCGATGCCACGTGCGCATCGCTCGCATGGACGGTCTATCGCGACGTGCTACACAGAGCCGTGCTTTTTAAGGCGCAGTCGGTGCCACGATCATCAAGTTCCGAGCGCATCGGCATCGCACAGCTCTCGAGCATGTGGTTCGTCCTTCAAAGATTCCCCCACACTGACTGACGCCTGTGGATGCTAGCTTCGAGACAGATGTCCGTTTGTCCTCGACTCGCAGTTAGCAGCAGCCGTGACAACTATCACGCAACAAACGCAAATAGCCATGGGCAATGACTATCGACAACGAGACTTCCACAACGCGCTCGTTTCGACTGCTCAGCCCCTCGACTGACTCGTCTCGCGACGTTGCCGTGGATCCCGCGGCCGCGGTACAAGTGCCTGCGGCGGCGGCGGCGGACCGCGCAGATGCAGCCCAGCAAGAGACGGTGGTGGCGGTGGTAGTGGACCGCCACTGCCTATGCTGTGTCCACCTCCACCGATTGGCGGCGGCGGCGGTGGCGCAAATGGCCGTCGAGGCGCAAGCGATGCGCTCAGCGGAACAGCGTACGGCCCAGACGCGTTATCGCGTGGCGCCTGGTGCTGCAGCATTGGTGGCGGTGGTGGCGATCCGTCGTAATCGCTGCCACCGCGCGACAGATGCGGGTGCTGCTGCTGCTGCTGGTTGCCAAAGCGACCGCCGCCGCTAAAGCTGTTGCTGTTGTTGCGACCGCCTCGACCGCGACCTGGACTGTTGCGGCCACCACCGCGACCACCGCGACGACCGCCGCGCATGCCATCGTGACCGCGACCGCGTCCGCGCCAGCCCGAACCGGCTTGGAACCCTAACGGCGCACCTGCAGTCAGCGACAACACAATAGACCGCGAGCAGCAGTAGTCACTCGCGTAAGTACACACATCTACCCAGAAGCAGCAGTACCAGTACGACACATGTCGACGTACCGTTGAAGCTCGGAGGCGATCGGCCAGTGCCAGTGTGGAACGGCAGTGGCGGTCCGCCATTGACGCCAAACGACGGTCCAGACGCTGGTGGTCCAGCGCCAAGTGGCGGCGCCAACCGGACGTTTAGTGGCGGTGGCGGTGCGCGATCGCGATCGCGATGCCGATGCAAAGGCGCGCTGCCCGAGGTCTTGGTTCCAACGGCTGCTGCTGGCGTAACCATCGGCTGGAGCGTCAGCAGGTTACACTTGGGGTTCTCGACGTGCACCATGCACTTGGTTGCGTACGCGTGGTCGAGTAGCGCCGCCCACGGCTTGGACGACCGCAGCGTCGGCTCGCTCCCGATCACGTAGCACGCAAACTTGGCGCGCGTGAGTGCGACGTTCATGCGCCGAGTGTCGTTTAGGAACCCGACACCGCTCTTTGGATCGGCGCGTACAGTCGACACTGTTGAGAGCGAACATAAACATAGCAAGTGTGAGTGATAGTAGCTTATAATAGGATCAAAACACTAAAATAGGAGCGTCCTTGTATCTAGGCCAATCAGCAACGATCTGGCAACCAGCAATACGTACAGATGATAATGTCCTTCTCGCGGCCCTGGAAGCCGTCGACCGTGTTGATCTCGACCTCTTGGTCGAAGCGGTCGCCGAGCGCACGACGGAATTGCGACCGGAGCTCGTCCATCTGCTGACTATACGGCGTGATCATGCCGACTTTGCCGGCAATCGCGTCTGGCGGACACGAGTTCTTGAGCGTCAGGTACAAGTTGACCGCAAGGTCGGCTTCACCGACGTTCGAGCGCGAGACCGACCGCGACGTTGCTTCGCGGCTGCTGAGCAAGTTCCAGAACGTGAGCGGCTGGAACGCCGGGCCGAGATGGTGGTACGGCTTGTCGTACGTTGGCGCCTTGACGTTCTCGCCGTCCTGGAGCTTGCCGCCGTAGAAGTGGTGGCGCGGAAACGCCGAGATGAGCGGATGGCTCCGGTACTGCGTCCGCAGCATGTGCACTGGGTGGCCGCACGTCTCGATGCGCTCAAACAGACTGCGCTCGTACAGCGACTGGCTGCTCGTGCGCGAGAACACGGTCGCCGACAGCTGCTGCGGGTCACCAACGAGCACGCACTGCCGACTCCCAAACCTGCAAGTGTGCGTCATACAAACAAGTGAGTAGACAAGCGATAACCTAAAAGAGGGAGAGTACACAACAACACAACATCACATCCCGCTAATGTACGCACTTCATCGGGATGACCGTCGACAGTTCGACGGCCTGGGCAGCTTCGTCAACGACGAGCACGTCGTAGCGCGAGCTCGAGTCGAGCGCTGCGACGCCTGCGCTGCTCAGCGTCGTGAACACAATGTGCGCCGTGTCGAGGAACGTGCCCTCGAGCGACTGGCGCCCGTGCAGACTCATCTTCCCGCGCTCGTTCGCGGCCTCGCGCGCCAACTGGTAGCGCCGGAGCTCGAGCTTTGTCTGTATTGGAACGACCCAGCACAGCACCGCGTCGTCAGTTTATCCGTTCACTTGTACAGTCATATATACACATAGATACACAACGGCCGCAAGAGGGGAGAGTGGTCGGTCGCACCTCGTTCAGCATCTCGAGGCATTGGTTGATCTGCTGCGCGAGCTCGCGGTACTGGTAGTACCTATTGTAGTCGATCGGACCGCTTGGCGGCGGCTTCACGTCACTGCTGCTGGTGTCGTCGTCAACATTGTCGGCCGCCGTGCGCTCGTTTGCTGGCTCTGGCTCGTCCTTGGGTTCGGGCACAGGCGACACCGGTGGTAGTGGTGGCGGTGGTGGCGGCTCAGATGGTGGCGGCGCGACCCGCTTGATGCGCCGTCGTGGATCTCTTGGCAGCGGTGGCGGTGACTCGAGTGGTGGTGGCGGTGACTCCAGCGGTGGTGGCGGCGGCGGCGGTGGTGGTGACGACGGTGGTAGTGGCGACTGTGCGCTACTATTGCTACTGCTGCTACTCACACCATTCGGTAGCGGCTCGTCCTCTTCCGTCTCGCCGTCCTCTTCGTCGTCGTCGCCAGTCAGCTGGAGCTGCGCGACCGAGAGCGGCGGAACCGACGGAGGTGGCGGCGACGATGCTGCTGCTGCTGCTGCTGGCATCGACCCAGCACTGTCAACACTGTCGACGGTCGTCGCAGACGCTGGTGCGGACGTATCTGCAGCCTTTGGTGCGACTGGCAGCGGCTCGTCGTCTTCGTCTTCTTCGCTGTCGCCGTTGCCAAAGAACGCGCTGAACGCTTTGCTCGTCGCTGCGCTATCAAAGCCCGTGACGGCGGTTGCGGCAGCACCAAACGATACGGGAAACGCCTCGTCTTCGTCCTCTTCTTCCTCGTCCTCATCGTCATCGTCGGCCTCAACTGTGTCGATGTTGTTGTGCGTTGGCTCGACAGCCATCATTGCAACGTCAGCGCCATAGTAGCTGCTATTGCTGCTGCTTGGCGCCCCGCTCAACGTCGCACTCGGCAATAGCGTCGGCGACGGCGGGTCCGCGAACGATGTCGCGTACAGCGTCGGTGACGTTGGTGCCGGCCAGCTGTGGAGACCTGCCGTCGGACTGCCGGGCATGTACGTCGGCGACAGCGGCGTGAGCGTCGCAGCGAGCGATGGCGGTGGCGACAGCATCACTGGCGGGATAGGCGACCCAGGCGGTAGAGGCGACCCAAGCGGCGGCGGTGGTGGTGGTGGACTCTGTGGCGGCAGGGGCGACGCGTGCTGCTGCTGCTGTTGCAAGTGTTCGTGGTTGAGTCGCTGCTGCTCGAGCATACGCGTCTCGATTGCGAGAAAGCCGTCAGGGTCGTCGTCGATCGACGCGACGAGCATGCGGAGGCGGCTGCGGATCACGACGGCGTCACGCTCGACCTACATGGGCGATAGGTGAGTGTAGTGGATGTGTGAGAACGAGTGGAGCAAGAGCGTCAAGTGCTAAACCGCGTCCATATATGTTCACGCCGTGACTAGAGACACTACAACACAACGACGCAGCAACGTACTGTGCGGAGCTGGTTGTACAACGACGTGATCTTGTTCTCGATCACTTCGAGCGACTGACTGCAGATCTGGTCGATCAGCTCGTCGAGACCGACGCTGCGGACGTTCGCACTCTGTTGCAATTGCAGACAACGGCATACAAAGTGTCAGTATCAATATCAATGCACAGTGTGTACTCGGATACAAGGTCATTCGGTTACAAGGGCCGTGCGCCAACAACGTACCAAACCTCGTCCAACGCGCACGATCTTGGGAAAGTAGCGGCGCCCCTGGCCGTCGCAAAAGCCCTCCTCAATGACCTTGCCGACAATGTTGTCGACTGCTGCGTTCGACGGCGCGGTCACCTGTTTCATACACGGTCGCATCCAACACTGTCAGTGTCAGCGAGCCAGTCCAGTCCAGGCCATTCGACACTCATACAGACAGAGACGTACGAGGATGTGGGGCTTTTCGTTCCCGATCTTCGCCCACGCCTTGTCGGTCTCGTGGTCCGGGCGACTCGCAACGTCGAGCACGGCGTTGTAGTACCGACTGTACTCGCGCAAGTGCAGCGAGTTGAGCAGGCCCTTGAGCGTCGTCGTCTTGCCAGTGCCCGGTGGGCCTTTGATGAGCGTAAAGCCGTCGGACGTCGCTGCTGCCGTGATCGCTTCGAGCTGCGAGTCGTTGAACGTGCGGTGGAGCCAGCGCACGTACTCGGCGCCGAGCGAGTCGAGCCGCATCGAGCCCTTGCGGTGCGCGCCCGACAACAACAGCGGCAGGAGCTCGTAGTCGCGGCAGTCGCACAGCGCGCGGAACTCGCGGACGCTCGTGATCAAGTTTGTGAGCTTGTACAGATACAGTTCCTGCGGTTGTGTGATGGCGCGCCAGTGCGAGCTGAGCACGAGGACTGTGAGCCCTTCGCGCGATGCGCGCTGGCTCGTGACGATCCCCAGCATCCCAAACGGCGGGGTTGTCGCAGCGTCTGCGTCAGTATTAGCTGTTGATGACTCGGTTGTGTCGGTATTGATCCCGGTTTTTGTATCGGTATTACTATCGACATTCGTACCGGTACTGGTATTAGTATCGGTACCAGTCTTGTTCCCACTCGCTTTGATTGCAGCTGCAGCGTCCTGGAAGTACCGGTGACTCGGCGACAGCAGCACGAAGTCGTTTGCAAAGAGCGCGTCGAGTGCGTGCTGCGCTGCCCGCGTCGATCGCTGCTGCTTGTTGAGTTCGACGCGCAGTTTGCACGTCTTTGTGAGGAACGTGACGCCAAAACCGGTAGCTGATACCGGAACCGCAAGCGGCGCACCGTCTGGTGTTGCGACGTTGTTGAGCGTCTGCGCCTGCACTTCGCCGAGCGCGAGCGGCTGCCAGACCGAGAAATAGTGGTCGTACGACCGGAACTGGCTCGGCACGCGGGCGACCACTGGCTCGACTTCGCCCTCTTCCGACCCGTCGTTCGCGTCGCTGAACGCAAAGTCCTTGGTCGCTTCGGACGCAAGCGCGTCATACAAATCCCACGCGAGGAGCGACTCGAAGAAGTGGTCGAGCGTGTTTGTCGTCGTCGTCGACGTCGGCGGTGGTGGTGGTAGTGGTAGCGGTGCGGTCGTCAGGCTACTACTATTGGATCGGCTGCTGGCGCTGACCGTCGACGACTCGGAGCTCTCGGACGTCCGCAGTACGCGCTGCTTCATCGGTCGACGATGGCTCTCGACTGCGTCGTGACTGCGCATCGGCACGTCGCTGCTGCTGTTGTCGCTACCATTGTTGGACGGTTTGTCACTCGTACGCGACCGCTTGGCGACAGCTGCGCTCTTGCCTGATACTCGTTTAGGTACTGCCGGCAGCGGTGGCGGTTGCAATGCAGCGCCACCAACCGGCTTGGGGCGCTTGAGGATCGATTTGACTGGCTGCGCGCTCGCGCCTGCACGGGCGGCGACTTCGCGCACTTTGCTGCGCGCAGCTGCTGCAGCTGCAGACGGTGCACTCGCACGCACTACTGCCGTGACCTCGGGGTCTGAGCTGTCGCTGTCTGAGACTTCGACGACCTTGCGCTTGCGCAGCAGCGGCCGCGCGGCTGCTGCCGGCGTCTTGGTCAGCGGTCGCTTGACACGCGGCCGCGCCGTGTCGCCGCTGTTGCTTTCATGCTCGACGATCGAAAAGTCCTCGTCGCTCGCGTCGCTCATGTCATCGTCGTCGTCTTCTTCTTCGCCTTCTTCGAACTCGTCGTCGTCCGCAGTGAGTGGGCGCCACTCGTCGTCGTCACCGCCAGACTGTGCGTGCGCAGTCGCGTCAGTTCGCAGTACATGCGTCAACGTGCCGTCCATCGCTTGTCATCGCGCATACTTACACACCA
The DNA here is from genome assembly GCA_023336405.1 of Globisporangium echinulatum. Classification (NCBI taxonomy): domain Eukaryota; phylum Oomycota; class Peronosporomycetes; order Pythiales; family Pythiaceae; genus Globisporangium; species Globisporangium echinulatum. Next base: position 1,057 of record JAADWX010000521.1, on the reverse strand, counting down.
GTACACGCATGCACATACGAGTACGCACATACACAGCGACGAAGACAAACGCACCGCTCGGAGCTGCTGCGAGTGCGCAGCGATCAACGGCGCCATGCGCTTGCTCTCCTTCTCGGCCGACGCTGCAACGATGCGCGTTGAACGCCGCATGTTGTTGTTGCTGGTACTGTTAACGCTGAGCACTGTGTTGCTATCGCCAGCTCTTGCGTTGTGTGCACCAGGCCGATTGCTTGGGTCACTCTTGTGTGCGAGGTCGTTGGTGTCTACCATGCAGTGTGATCATCGATAGTGCGTTAGGACAGTGCAAATGCAGGCGCAATGAGTGTATGTGCGTGCGTGCGTGTGTGCGTGCTCTCTAGCACACACGTGACAAGCGTCTCTACTGAGCGTGATACATGCGCGCGGCCCAGAGGAAGAGGAAGCGCAGCCCTCCCCGATCCGATCTGCCACCTTCCCAACCCACCAAATGTCCGCGCGAGCTCCAAATGGGAGCAAGAAGCGATCAGGACGCACGTGGCTACGACTGCCTTTGTGACTGTGTGTTCGCTCTATCTCAACTGCTACGCTTGCTCACAGCGAGCTCTCGAGTGCGCGCACCTGGAACGACTGCGATGGAGACTTGTGGAGATGGCGGCGCAAAAAGGCAAATGAGCGACCGACACAACGCCCCAAACGATGCTCAAGCGAGCAAACAAAGAATGTCATTGATGCACGGACGTTTGGCAAAAAATCACAATATAGCCGAAACACAATTATTGTGGCTACATGTGTAGAATACGACAGGATTATTGAACTGATGCAAAAAAGAAGTACACCATACAGTGCGCGCCAAAAAATTATGAACACCATTGAAAAAATACCAAATTAATATTTCACTTGCTAAAACGCGTTTGCGAGCGAGATTTTTTTGTGAGCTGATAGAACCAACCGCGAGCGTTCTTGTGGTGAAATTTCAGCTCGATTTGACCAAGTGTAGCCACAGGACGACCATATGAAATGTCAGACCCTGTTATAGGATGCGACAACAAGAAGCGGACAGTGGGGTTCCAAGTGCTTG